>JAQZBX010035396.1:13503-24693 GCA_029593785.1 Cabassous unicinctus
GCCCCACCCCGAGTCCTAGACAACCATTAATCTCCTTTCTATCTCTATATATTTGCCTATTCTGGCCATTTCATATAAGTGGAATTGTACAATAGGTGATCTTTTGAGACTGCCTTCTTTTTCCTGTTACTCTTAAAATCCAAACTCCCTTCCATGGCCTTCAAGACTCTCTGTGGTCTGGTGCCCACCCTCAGCCTCCCCAGGGACCTCTTTTCCCTCATCCACAGCCCTCGAGCCACACTCACCATACCTTGAGCAGGCCCCACTCCTTCATTCCTCAGGACCTTGACCCTGGCTTGTCCCTCTGCCTGGACCCCTCTTTCCACTATCTGTGTATGGGCCAGTCCCTCTCAGGACTTAGGGGTTTGCCCAAATGTCACTTCCTCAGCAAGGACTCCCCCTTTTCCCTCCTACTTCCCACCATTTCTATTGTTACCCCCAGCTTTATTTTCTTCAGGGCACTTACTCTCTAAAATATTTATTTGTTTACTTACTTGTTTACTATCTCTCTCCCCCTTTTAAAGAGCAGGATTTTGTCCAGTTCACTTTGGCATCCTCAGCCTCTAGACCAGTGCTGGGCACACAGTTGGTGTTTGGCATTTGCTGAATGAATGACTGGGTAATGCTTCTAGAAATCCACTTGAGCAGTTTCCACAATTTCTTCCACACTGCAAAACAGCACAAGATACCTTCAAAGTTACAAGTTCTTCCCTTGGTCTAATGGCAACCCATCATATTGTGATTTACACTCATTTTCTTTTTTTCCTAGGTATTAGGGTCTGCACTCTTATATACCATCACCACCCCCCACCTCCACACACCAGCTAAGCTCTCTTCCCTTAGGCTCTCCTAAAGGATTCTCTTCCAGGAGGCCCTTGCTTCCCCAGGGAAGAACGTCCCATTTGTCAGCTGGGAGTTACTGCTCCAAACACACATGAAACACCACGGCCTGAAGGCATCTAGTCCTGGGCTTTCTCTGCCCCATTATCGGCCAAGCTCCTTGGGCTCCGCTGTCTGTTCTGCTTTGTGTCCTCCCTACTTCACTTCTTTGGAGCCCTAATATTGCCTCCTTCCTTTCTCTTTAAAAATCTCAGCCTGGTGGGAAAACAGGCCTTTTCATACATTGCTGGTGGGAATGAAAATGTCACATCCTCTATGGAGGACAATTTTCAGTATCTCTCTAAATTGCAAATGCATGACCCATCTGGCCCTGCACGTGACAGCAAAGGGTTGGGAACCGACCACCCAGCGCCATCAACAGAGGCTTGACTTAGAACCCTCTGCAGAGGAACCCTCTGCAGCTGTAAGAAAGAATGGAGAACTCTGTATGTGCAGTTATGGAACTATCTCCAGGACACATTGCCAAGAAAAACCATGATTATAGTAAACTACCTTTTAAATTTATTTTATTTTATTTTATTTTTGAATTCTCATGCATAGGAGCTGTGTGTCTTTGCCCCCTCCTTTTAAATTTATTTTATTTTTTTGTAAACTACCTTTTGTATAACAAAAGGGAAACTAAGTAAATATATTTACATAAAGAAATCCTGGGAAGAGATAAAATATTTTTATTAGGGGTTGGGAACTGTTAGGGAAAAGAGGAGGAAAACTCTTTGACCTTTTTGTATCATTTATATATTTGAGCCTTGTGACTGTATTACATGTTAAAAAATAAAATAAATAAAAAGATATGAAAGAAGACCACAGTCCTGGGGGGGTGCGGTGCGGGGAGGTTTGTCCTTATCTTTGAAGAACTCTAGGATCTTTCCTTCAAGAAGCTGAAAGTTCAGCAGCCATGGCTGGGTGCAGATGGCAGCCTCCGATGGTGTCAGCCGAGATGCTCAGTGAGGCCCATCTGCCTCGTTTGATTCATCAGTGTGTTCCCAATGCCAGCAATGGATGGCACCACGTGGGCACTCACTAAATGCTTGTTTAAAGAAATAAATACATGAGTGGAAAGATATCTACTTCAATAATGGAGCATTTCAGGCTTGGTGAAGGGTCCACGCTGTTAGAAGATTTTCAGAATGAGGGATTCTGAGCAAGGAGGAAATAGCAATGCTGTTTAAATCAGAGGTCAGAAGGTGGCACTCCAGATGTGGTGCCACAGCTCTCCCAACAACAGATTTCCTGTAATTTTCTTGACACATGGGGTCTGGACTACCATATGAGTAAATGCCAAATATAGTGTAATAACAGCAATAAAGAAAAAATAATAAAAACCCAGTGGAGGCAGAATCACCTCAACATGGGCCTGATCATCCGGCCCCCTGTTCTCAGGAGCACAAAGCTCTTCTCCTCCAAACGGAAGGCTGCGGCCCCCTTCCAGCCAGGACTCTGTGCTCTGGGCTGTGTGGGGCTGCCAAGAAGGAGCCAAGCACAGTCTGGAATACACAGTGGGCTCCTGGCCCTGGCGCTGGGTGGTTGGTATCTGATATGCCCTGACAGGAGTGTCAGGTGAGGCAGGAGCCAAGACCAGAATTTGCCCAGTGCCCCACCCAGCAGCACCCTCACCTCCTCCCAGGCACTGGCTGCCATCTAGCAGCTGGTCTCGAGTGAGGCAGGGGAGTGAGGAAGGACTGTGGCCTCTGCTGCCACCCCCTCCCATCTGACTCAGGGCTTTCTGCAGATGGGTAGCTCTGTTTCCTTTCAAGCCTCCGCTACCAAATCGCCCTCCCTTTTCCTACCCTTGGTGGAGGAGTTGTCTATGATAGGGAGCTGGGCTTTTTCTGCAGATTGGAGGCCACCAAAGCCCTGGCCTGAGGCCCCAGGGCCTAACAAGGAAAGTGTTGAATTGGAGCAATTTGCCTGGAGCTGGATGTTAGATGAACCAGGGCCCTGGGCTCTGTCATCACCTGTGCCTGTCAGATTCTGGCCTTCCCATCCCTCCATCTCCCCAAACCTTGGCTCTGGACCCAAGTGAACGTCCCTCAGCTGTGCCCTGGGGTGGAACACCAGTGTGGCATCAGCCAGATGTCTCCCTGGGATTTGAGCACATGCTAGCAGCCCTGGGAATGGGGAGTGGGCAGGCTGTGAGTTGAGTGATGGGCTGAGCCACTGGACCCTGCTAGAGAGGGTCCTGGGAAAATGCCCCAGCAGGGACACTCCCAGCATCCTTTGCCTCCTTGCCTCAGAGTGAGTAGTATTTAGAGGCACCCCTTGAACTTATTTGTCTGGCCCAGGGGGCAACTGGGTATTTGCCCTTCTCTAGGACAGATGGACCAGACCCTGCCAGCGACCTAGCATCATGGGTTCAAGGCTGGCTTGACTGGTCCCACCAAATCTCACTTCCTCCTCTTCCTTCCTGTCCTTCCCACTTGCCTCTCACACTCAACTCAACCTCTCTTTCTGGAGCTCTATTTCCTAAACCCTCCCCCATCACTACCCAGAGGAATGCCAAGCCCAGAGCAAAGAGGCCATCAGTTTTTTCCAGAAGTCAGTAAGAGGTGAGGCAAGGGAGGGGCCAAGAGGCCCCATGGAGAGGGTCTGTGGCTATTTTCACTTCTCAGGAACCCTCCCACCCCCAAAATTGGCATCTCTGCTTTTGACTTCAAAGTCGGGGAGGCAGACAGACCCCTCCCGGGATTGGTCACTCAACCAGAGCACTCCTGAGGCAGGTCTGGGTCAGTGGGCTGTGGGACTCTTCCCTGGCAGCCCCAGCAGCTGGACAGAGGGTGAGGAGCCCCTCCCGGATGCCTCAGGCCGTGGGGCCTCTCGGGTTCCCTGGGTTCCCTCCGAGGGAGGGGGCTGCTGCAGAGCCAGCTGCAGCTGTGGGAAACCACACACCGCAGCCTGCAGGTGCAAGGGGCCTGGGGGAAGGGGAGAGGATTAACTATTTCTTGGGAGCAGGCCTTCTCTGTACTTTTCATTCCCAAACTGTGGCTCTCCCAACATGCCAGGCCTCACACTCGAGAGGAGTGTGGGGTGGGGTAACAGACACAGAAAAGTCAAAGGATTTGTGATCCAGGGATGTGAGACCACCTCCAACCCCCTACCCCCGGGGTGGCAGGTGGCTCTAAAGCCTACAGAGAGGGGTTAAGGCCCAGTCAGGCACCCTGTTGACTCTGGAGCTGGCTTCAGAGGCCAAGATCTCTGAGGCGCTCAGCAGCCTTGAGGATCATGTTCCTTTTCATATCCGTGTCATGGGACCCTGCCCCTGGGGGAGGCAGCAAGAAGCCTCATCCTCAGGGCATGGCACTCACCCCCACTCTGGGTCTGCCCACCGAGGACCCCTCAGAGGCTGCCTAGGTGAGCACAAGGCTGGACTCAGGGGAGGGGCAGGTGGCCAAGCAGGCCTGTTCCCACTCAGCTCAGGGCCATGGAGTGGTAACCATTAGTGTCTAGTAAACCTCAGCTGACCATGGCTTGGATACTATTCTGGGTTGTCATGGAGGCTGGAAGCCATTCAAGGGGAAAGCTTTCACACAGTTCCCAGAACGGCTCCTTTCAGCTCTGCCAGTCCCCAGAGGTTAGTGTGAGGCTTAATGCTGCCCATCTGCCTGCCTGCTGTCAGGGTTGTCCTGACTTCTCATCCTGCCAGGGCCTTGGTCCAGCATCAACCTGCCCACTGGTAGAGCACCCATTAAAAACAGTCTTCTGGCAAGAGGCCCAGGAGGCCCAGGGTCCTGTGGGAAAAGGCCCAACTTGTCCTTGTTTTTGTTTTCTTCTCCCTGCTAATTCTTCCCAGCATCACTCAGCCACCCCGGCCCCTACTCCCACCCTTAATCTTTCCTAAATGTGAGAAAGGTGACTCTAGGTGCTGCACACATGTTTAAGCAGCCGCTACTTGTCAGGTGGCACTAAGGCTTGGAATGTAGAGCCGGGTCCTGGCCCTGGAGGCTCTCACAGTCTGGCAGGGCAGACATTCACCCTGTATTCTGAGAGACAGTGCTCTGACCCGAAGGCACTGTGTTTCTCGGAGGCAGAGGAGGGGTCCACGATAATAATGTTTTGAATGATGCAGAAAAGGGTAAGAGGAGGAGCTTAGGATCAAATTGGAGAGATAAGAATATGAGCAGTAATATCAGGCAGCAGGGGGCAGGGTCACTTCCCACTGAGGTAATGAGGGAGGGCTTCTAGGAGGTGGTATTTGAAATGGGAGGAATGTCAGGAAAGTGGACCTGAGTCATGGGGCTTCGTGCCAAAGCAGAGACTGGGAATATCTCCTTCTTTTGGATGAAGTACTGGAAGGGAAATTAAACCCATACAAAGGGTGAAAGATTCCCCCAAGATACCAAAAGTGAGGGAGTTGTCTATCACCTTCCCTCTACTTAGCCTGCACTTCCTTAAGAGAGGGGTGCGATTACTCCTCCCCCACCCCTCAATTTCTGAGCTTTAAAACGTTCCCCGTCTTAGTTCCCATCCTCAGCAACCCCTTCTTTTCTGTATCGGAACCACCCATTCCAACCTAAGAAGCCTCTTATAAACTTCCCGGGGGATTGCATGCATTTCTAGCCCCTCCTCCTGCCTGGTGTGTCTCTTTCACCTCTCACATCCACTGCCTAGTCTCCGTTTTTCCAAATGCTTTCTTTTCTTCAAAGTCTACCTCCTTCACGACTTGGTTATAGCAGTGCTATTGGGAAAACCTTCCTTGTATGTATAAATCTGCCCCTCCCGCTAGATAATACATGTTTTGAGGAGTGCCCTGGGCAAACGAGTTGCTTATTAAACATTTCTTGGCAGAAGGAAGTGGAGGGGTACATTGGGGTGGGGAAGGCTGCTGGCCTGGCTGAACCCTCTTTGGAGATGCAGCTTCTGCTTCAGGCCTCTCTACCTTTCTCCTTCCTCTGTCATGAGAAACTGTCTTGGGATGGGCAAGGGAGGCGGGCTCTGGCCTTGCAGCTTGCAGCAGCATAGGCCTTGACAGAAAATACAGAGTTTTGGCACCTTCTCTGCCGATTGCCAGCGCTCACCCAGGCCAACAAACACGCACTCTCTTTCTGCCCGATGCCGTGCATGGGCGCGTATACACACGCGTGCACAGGCAGGCTCGGGAGCATGCCAAGCTCATGTCTGCATTGCTTAGGGCTGCAGCTGAGAATCGCCACACACCTCCTCTCTCCCTTTGCTTTTTGCCAACATTGATCTTGGCAAGGTGCAGGCCTGTATACTAAAGGCCAAAAGAGACCAGCGTGTCCTCCTCTCCCACACCATCTCACCCACCCTTCCACCCGCACAGCCCAGGCGATACTGAAACCACCTCCAAGAGCCGAGGGCTGTGGCTCCCTTGTAAACAGCACGTCTATTTGACCTGAGCCATGTGTATAATCTGGTGAGGGCCGGAGAGCAGTGGCATCCATCCTCTATGGGGAAAGGTGCAGACAGCCAGGGCCAACGCCAGGCTCTTCCTCCCAGGGGCTGCTGAAGCCCTGGAAGACAAATGTTGTAGATTTCAGAAAGTGAACCAGAAGGCACTTAAGGAGCCCAAAGACTTCTGCCATATCACTGCCCACAGGGAAACTGGTTTGAGGCCCGGGCCTAGATTTGGCTTCAGGAAACGATGGCTCCTGTGATATTTGGACCTTCTGCCTCCCTCCCTCCTCCAGTATCCCCTACCCCTTAAAGCCTCTCCCAGCAAGCATATCCTGGGTCCTAGAAGGGTAGCATATTAGCTATTTATACCACTGGGGGAATTTAAATGGTTGAGTCAAGTTTTAGCTGTACTTGTGCGATTAAAGTTACACAGTGAAATGAAACTGGCCCCCAGTTAAAGGAATTTTCAGGAGTTGGGAGGGCTGGGATTTTTCCTTCCTGGTATTACCACACCCCACTCTCTCCTCTCTAGTGTGTACCCTCACCCAGCTTCCAAAATAGGGGAGAGGGGGTTGTGCCTAAGGAATGACTTCAAGGTATCTAGAAGGAACCTAGCTCTTCTCCACCAAGTGGGAACCTTCTATTCTAAAATTAGCTCTTCTTGAGATATTCTCAGTCTTAAAGATCCAAATGTCTTTATCATGAGGCTCTGGGGGAACAAAACCCCTTATCATCTCAGGACCTAAACTGAATCCAATTTCATCTCATCTAGACCACAATCAGATACTCATCCTAATTTCTCTCCCAGCTACCTCAGCCACAAACAGTCACCACAGCAACCCTAAAGTTACCCCAAAGCACCAGAATCACACATTTTAAAACAGGAAGAGACCCTAGAGTTCATCAATTCCAACCCCTTTGCCCCCCTCATGTTAGAGATGAGGAGAAGGAAGTCGAGTAAGGGGAAATGAGTTGTCCAAAATCACAGAGCTAATTAGTGGCAGAATTAGGATTAGAACTCAGCACTTTGCTTTCCAATCGAGTGCTCTTTCAGAAAAATCATATCACTTGGCATTTCCACTCAGTTCAGAATTTGGAATGACATCATTGGAAATCCCAGGATGAAGTATCTATGAAAAGCCAATTTCCATTTCCCCCAAAGCTCTCGTTTGTGTTTTATTGCCTCAGTAAACTGGAGCAGGGCTCTGGGATGGAAGGGGACAGTGGGTGCCGGGGGCTGCTGAGCTGAATCATGGGGCTGCGGGGATCCTAGCCTGGGCCGATAAGGGCTTGTCCAAGCCAACCTGGGGAGCAGATGTGGGCCCTCCATCCCCAGAGCTTCTGGAAGAACACTTTGTTCTGCAGGGGCTGCAGCCGGGGTAGCAGGAGAGTGACAGACGCCAGTACAGCCCTGGAGCCTGCTGCAGCTGCTTCCTGTTGTCAGAGGGGCTGAGCTCCCTGCCCCCCGGCTCCTGCCTGGTTCTCCAGGTGGTCACCTGCCTCAGAAGGCCAGCGACTTCCCACAGACACAGAGGAAGACTCTGATCAAGGAGTGAGAACTCAGACTGAGGAAGTGTTTGGCAGCCAGGCACATTTCCAGCCTCATGGCTCACCAGCCCCTGTGCAAACAGGGTCCTATCTCTTGAATATGCGTGTTCATTCCAGTCCAGGCTTCCTTTCCCCATCTAGAAGACCATTCCCATCCTCCCCGCAGAGCCAACCCCTCCCCATTCTCTGGGCCCCCTCAGTGCCATCGCTTCCTTGAAGGCCTGTCCACAATGGCTACCACCCACTTGAGATATACCAGACCTCCGGTACAAGACTGTGGGTCCTAACTTCAAACAGCCTTGTTTTGTGGTTTAACATTTCACCTGGGTTTGTTTTGTCTTCCCTTTAAGTCTTGAAGACTCAAGATTTCAAGACAAGAGAATCTGGGTTTCTAACCACTACCTCCTACAAACAAGATTCCCTCACAGAGGCTGAGTTCAGAGCTGACCCTATTGTAATTGAGTGTCCCAGTGTCTCTGCCTTGGTTCCTGTCTGAATTCTGCCACATAAAACAATACTCTGGACACTGTGGTGTGTTGGGAGGAGGAGAAGAAGAAGGGTGACTTGGGTTCCCCTCCCCGGAATTTTCTGCCTGGTAGTCACGTTGCCTCGTTTCAGGAAGCTGATCAAGGTCTTGCCTCTCCAAGCTTGCTGGCTCTCACTGCTTCTAGTTCCCCTATGACTAATAATGAGGGTGTCATGGGGCTGGCCTGAACTGGCCACCTTGTCCTGTGACAGAAAGGATTCTTCCAGTATGATGATTGCAGGTGGAGAGCAAGGGAAGGGGGAGAGTGGTGGTGCCTGCAGGGTACCAGCTTCAGATGCATGGCTCATAGAACATTCCTGATAGAGACTGCCCAGCCTCTGTCCCATGCCTTGTGGTTCTCTTCACCCCAAACTTCAGGCAGGGCTTGGCTCCCTTTCCCCAAGGCATCTGAGAGGGGCTGGAGTAAGGGTGGATTGAGCAGTAACCCGGCCTCTCAGCCCTCTGCTCTTCCCTCCATTGTGAAACGGCCTTGGATGAGGGCCATGCAGGAAGCTGCCTCCTATAGCTTCTGATGTGTGGCATGGCACCTGGGGTGTGAGGATGGACCCCAGGCTCTTCCCTTCTCTATGAGGCTGACATAAAGAGCCCACCTGCTGGGAGGCAGCCTTAGCCACCCTTGGCTAATCACAAGGGGTCTAAGTTCCCTTTCCCCACAGCCACATGGGGTATTTGGAGGGGTGTGAAGGGCAGTGGAAAGTATGTGGGCTTGGGGCTCAGGGCTTCCAACCTCTCCTCTGCCATTACCTAGCTTTGTCACCTTAGGCAAGTCACTTCCCCTCTCTGGGTCTCACTTAGTTTTCTTACTTGTGAATAACTAGAAGGTAAAGGGTAAGACTAGAAAGATCCCAGAGGCCCCTTCTAGCTCGATATTGGGACTCACCTTTGCTAGTGATTCATTGATGTCATTACCAGAACTTGGCTCTGATCTGACCGGGAGCCTCTGTTCATTGTGTCTATCTTGGTTTCCCTATAAAAATCTGCATCTGTTGGTTTCTCAGAGGGGCGGAGCAGGCTTCCCTGGACAATCAAGGATGAATGATGACTAAAGGCCAAGAAATGAACAGCATCTGTTGCTTTGGGGAGTGAGGACACCTGGGTAATTTGTGCCAAAACTCTGGCTATATAATTTCTTGTCCTTGACTTCCAGTCAAGAAATTAAAAAATTTGGGACCTCTAGTCATGAATAAATGGGCCCCTCCTCCCATCCACTAGACCCAGAAAGCCTCTCCTCATGAAAGTGTGGGGACAAAGAAGGCAGAAGAGGACAAGGTTGTTCAATGCTTGAACAATACCCAGGCTTGCCTTTCTTGGCCTCAGTTTCCCCTCATACAATAGGGGGCTGTGGTGGCTCTCCTTTCTGAGGTTGAGTAAGGAGGGAAATTCTAGACAGGCAGGGGAGAAAAACTGGGAAAGGAAGCTCATACACATTTCATAAGTGCCACCACCTGATTTTGTAGAAGGCTGGTCTTCCAGGCATGTGGAAAACAGGGGCTGTCAACGGATATAGCTTATAGGATACTGGGAATTCATCTGAGTATTTCCCCAAAGCCCATCTCCTGAAATCCCACCATTAGAGTCCTTTCTTTGTCTAACATTGCCTAAGTTCCCTCCAGAAATGGGGTGTGTATGACATATTAACCATGCCATGAACATGTTAGCATGGTTTAGCTACCAGATGGGTAGCCTCTGCACAGCTTGCTGGGGCTAGTGAGGCACTGAGGCTTTGGTGGGGGTGGGGGGAAAGGTGTTTGGAGGACTGAATATTTGTACCACAGGTCACTTACTGCCTGAGTAGGAGGGGAGGTAACAATGAAACCTGGCCTTTCCTGCCATCTTTCTTATTTACAAAATGTTTTTATATACATTTATATATTCAACTCCACCACAACAGTGTGAGGGAGATATTCCCATTTGTGAAGTTGAGGGTCACAGAGGTAAATTAACTTTCCTTCAGAGACACAGTCAAGAATTGCTGAGATGGGCCTAGAATCCAAGGATTGAGCACTCAGAAGGCAGGATTTTGCCTGTAAGTATGTGTGGAGAGGGGCAGTGGGGTGGTGATGGGGCAGGTTTAATGGAGGTGGAGACAGCCATGCCAAGAGGGAAGAAGGGAAAGACGAGAGGTAGAAAGTGGGGTCTCAGCTTCCTTCCCCAGCTTTTCTACTCTGCCCAGGGCTGCTTTCTCCCCTCCCTCCATCTCACCATCTCCTACCCCTTCCCACCACCTCTTTGGACATCTGAAAGGTCCTGTCTTCACCCCTGGGGTGCCCTCAGGTTGCACATCTTGCATGTTCTCTGGGCCCAGATGCAGTGCCCAGGCTCTGAAGTCATCTGCCTGGGGTTCAAATCTCCATTCCACCTCTTACTAATTGTGTGACCCAAGGTAACTCGTTTCACTTTTTGGTGGCTCAGTGCTTCCATCCCTGAAATGGATGTAAAACAATACTCACCGGACTAGTATGAAGATTCAAGAGATAAGGTATGTAAAGGACCTAGAAAAGAGCTTGGCACGTACTACATTCTCAATAAATGTAAGTTAGCTATTATCTGAGAAAAGTCTCCAGGTACCTGGGGAGAAAAACAGCTCTGCAAGTCCCCAGGTCAGGAACTCGGTGGGCCTCCTCCACTGCTGGGGCCCGGCGCCCACAACAGTGGCTGGTGTGCGCCGGCGCTCATTTCGTTCTTGAAGGAAATGAGGGGCGGATGATAATCTGTTACACAGAAAGCTCAAGCCTCAGCAGAAGTGATTTTGCAAACTAATCACCACAATCTTGGATATTCTTACGGTATAAGGTAAGTGGTGGGACCAGAAGATCCGGGCACGGCTGGGAGTGCCTTGGCTC
>JAQZBX010035397.1:0-24596 GCA_029593785.1 Cabassous unicinctus
AGAGAGAGAGAGAGAGAGAGAGAGATTGGAAAGAGAGCAAAGGAAAAAAGAGAGAACACAAGGAGCACATTTTATTCTTCAACAGTACTTCTGCCTTTAATCATTGTCTGTTCTCCTGCCTGTCTTGATAAGCAAGGGATTTGAATCTTCAAACAAGCAGAAAGTCCAAAGGCTACTATGTCAACAAGTTCCAAATTCTACTCATTAAAAAAAAGGAGAGGGGGAAAAGAGAGGGGTTGCCAAATTTTGCTTTTCACATTGATAATCCTTTGGTTCTCTTTATCAAAAGTTTCATTCCTCTGAAAGAGAAGAGAGGAGCTTTAATTGCAGGGTATGAAGAAGATCACTTCACTTCTGTTCCAAATATCTACCTTCCTTCTATTTTAGTGATGCTGTTATTTTACTCATTTTTTTTATTTTATCATTCTTCTATTATTTTTTTCCTTCTCAATTTGATGGCTGGGAAACAAAATATATTACCAATATGAATAAATGTCCTTATCTCTAATTTCTCCGGTATCACAAATATACTGAGTATGTTTACATTGCAGCTTCTAGGATGAATCCAATAGAAGACCCTATTTCTTCTATGAGTAGAAGGAATAATGCAGATAAGATTCATCATAACTTACAAAATTGTGTGGGACGGAGTGTAAATTATAATGTAACCTGTAATCCATGCATAGTGGCAATGCTCCAATATGTGTTCATCAATTTTTACAAATGTACAACACTATTGAAGGATGTTGTTAATGTGGGAAAGTATGGAAGAGGTAGGGAATAGGGCTTAAGGGAATTCCCGATATTTTTTATGTAACATTCATGCAATCTAAAGTTTTTATTTCAATTTAAATTGTATTAAAAAAAGAAAAGAAAAGAAAAGCAGCTCATTAAATACTAGGTAGAAAAATCTGGTATTCAGATATTTCTGAATGATCCTGAAGCAATAAGTTATAATCAAATACAAGTTTCAGTAACAAGAGAATTGTTACTTATGCTGGGCTATTGATAGACTCAAGAAAATAGACATGTACGAAGAGTAAATGAACTAGTACCTAAATGAAACTAAATTAAAAAAATAGAAGAGTGAAATTGTTTATTTTTTTTTACTAATCTTGTCCAAGAAAATATTTAATATCTTCTAAAACTAAGGTTTATAATTTTAAGTAAGGTTTCTAGTTAAGGTTTCTAACAGAAAGCATTGTAACATATATTTGAATATAAAACATTTCTAATATTTTATATTTGAAGGCATGAAGTTTTCTTCTTTTCTCCTACTCTTTCGCTCCCCTCCTTCTATTAATACAGATATATATATTTACCAATTTTTTATTAAAACCTTCGAAGTTTTCTAGAATGCTCTAAGAAATGATAATGGAGATACATTGATAAAGACAGAAGTATAGCTACAATATGTATTCATTTCAATCAGTTGGTCAAGCTCAAGTTCCAACTTAAAGGATGAAGGGGATACATAATCTGAGAATGCTCCATTGGGACAGTTAAGAAGACAATTAAGAGAAAATGTCCGCACTAGGTTTCAACTAACAATTTTAATCAATGCATGGAGACATGACGAAAATCCATAAACTTGGGGGCTGCCAAGAACTAGGAAAGTGGCAGGAAATGATAAGAATGTGGATATTAAATATGGACTAAGAAAACTTGAATAGCCAATTCACTTCTGGTTATAACAGAAGTCTGGTGACTTCATAAGCTAATTTAGGATGCTGACACCAAGTTGGGCATTCAGAGGTGCAATTGTTGAGCTGGGATGGGACAAGGCAAGGTAAAAGCAGACATATTGTCATATATTATGTCCTAAATATTTGCTAAGTATTTTGATCTTTATTAATATGAAACAGTTTGCAAAAGACCTATATACTCAAAAAAGAATCCCTTAAAATTTGCCAATGTTCTGATAATCATTCATCGTGCAAATTGTATATGCCTTTTCTCTTTAACCTATACTTGCTCTGTTCATTAGAAATGCCATTGGTTTATCACTTACCTAATGCCATGCATCAGTCATTCAATGAGAATAGAAACCTGCAAAAATAAATTATTTTGTCTAAGGCTTTGCCATTGTCTGTGTGCCATAAAGCCATGAAGGGTATCTCATTCCCAATAGGGAGCTGATTCAGCGTTTTCCTTTTCAAAAACCATGATATGCTTAGCTTTTCCTCCAATTTTGGCTTATATTATTCTGTAGAAATGTAGATATATCCAACATATCTTGTCAAAACTATTTTACCATGATATGTTAGAGAAATTAAAGAATAGGCAAAAATTGCCAAGTACAATTTTGCTTAAAATATTTAAATAGTGTAAATACTATTTAAAAGTAATAAAGTATGAAAAAAGTTAATGATCATTGTAGAATCTCAAGATTTAGTCTGGCTCTACTTACATTGGATGCTCTGGTTTTTTAAATTACATTTTTTTTCAATGTGTTAAATTTATGTTAACATAATGTGATAAATTTAGCCAACTTTTCTGTTCAATGATCTACATTTAAAAAGTCAATTCTTTTTCAAACAAACTTTTCTTTACTCCAGAAATAATAATATGGATATTGGAAAAAGCTTAAAACATGTAATTGTATGACACAATACAAGTTCCTCTGTTAAAACTGACTCTTAATTTAATTTGCAGAAAGTCTGGGTTTCAAATATTGTAAAATGATGATTGTCATTGGGTTGTTGTAAAGATTTAGTAAAGTAGTGCAGTGCAGACACGTTTAGGAGCTCAAAACTGTATTACTTAATTCTACTTTGAACCTAAAATAAAATAATAGAAATAACAATTATATTTCAGTTCTTTTTTCATTTTCTTCCTTTTTCTATATTTAATCTTTCAAATGTGTTGTTGTCAGGGTGTGGCGCAAAAGAAAGAGTCAAACAAGTTGATGCATATGAAGCAGAGGGCTGCAGCTCACTCAGGCAAAAAACAGCAGCCTAGAGCTCACTGTGACCCTTTTTTTATTTATCTTAAAACAATGCATAAATTCTTCACCCCTAACCTTGCCTCCCACTATGTTTCTCTTCCTACAGCAAAAAACACTGCCTTCTCTGGCAGTCTACCAAGGGGCATAAGTATAAACATTGTTTCTAGCCCTAAATGCCTTAGTCTATCTAATATCTCAGCTTGGTAGTGTGAGAGCACTACCTGTTCCTGTATTACTAGATAGTTTTTCTTAGGAATTTATACAGTAACTTCTTAGTGGTGGGTTCATCTCGCTCTGCTTCCTCCTATTGAGGTCTGCAGTACCCAGAGACCTTGGAGACATTTACTAAGGTGTCTCTCCCAGCAAGCATGCTTGTTGAATGCTTAACCCTTTATGCTCTGACTCTCAGTATCTTCTCCAACACAAATGCAGGTAAAAGTCTGTTAAAATTCTCATATCAATGTTGAATTTGTTAATATTTCTTTGGAATATGTATTCTTTCTACTCCTACCACATCTTATGTATTTTGGGGCTTGCTTTAGATAGGTAGATTGCTGATGTCAAGAAGAAGATTACGAAGTATTTTACAGAATCCCTTGAGAATATGTTCTGGAATAGATTTCTTCAATAAAATAAACATAATAAATTTATGTTCACCTCCAAAAGTTCCTCACATTTCCCTGTAATTCCTCCTTTTTACCATTTCACTTGGCTCCTCAGGCAAGAACCACTAATTTGTTTTCTATCACATTAGCTTTGTTTGTATTTTCTAAAATTCTACTAAATTGTATCATCTAGACTGTATTCTTTTTGTCTGGCATGTTCTACTCAATGTAATTATTATAAGGCTTATCTATATTGTAGTGTGCACCAGTAGTTCATTCTTTCTTTTGCTGGACATTATTCCTTTTACATATTGATGAACATCAAGGTTGTTTCCAAATTTTGACCATTTCAAATACACCTGCTCTGTTATTTCATTGTGTGTGCCTATGGCCTCATTTATCATGGGTAAATACCTAAGTGTGGTGGTGTGGGATTATGCAATAGGTCCATGTTTAACTTTTTCAGAAACTGCCAAAATGTTTTCAAAGTAGATGTACCATTGTACATTCCTATCAGTGGTGTATGAATATTCCACCTTCACCATGTTCTCACCATTATTCTGTATAGTTAGACTTTTTAAAAATGTAGCCATTTTAGTAAGCATATAGTGATATCTCATTGCAGTTTTAATTTCCATTCTTCCCATTATCTAAGGATATTCAAGTGGACCAAATTAATTGAATAAATTTTCCAAATATATACCCACAAACATATTATATAATTATATACAATACACATAACACTGCTATTGAGCAGCAAAAAAGATTTTGTATCAAAAATCACAGTTACATATCCTTATGAAAAATTATGTCCATACATTTTTATCTCACATCACTCAGAGAAATTAAGTTGATATAAATCATAGGCTTAAAATTGAAATCTAAATCAATCAAAATTCTAAAAGAAGACAGCATGCAAACTGCCCTCACAATAAAAAGAAAAAAATGATAAATTGCATAAAAATTCTCTTCATCAAATGATATTGCAGGGGAGTGGGTGTAGCTGAATGGTTGGCCTCCTGCCTTCACATTTACGAGATCCTGTGTTCAATCCTTGGTACCTCCAATTAAAAAAAAAAAAAAGACATTGATATGAAAGCAAGTATGCAAGAAATATATTGGAAGAAGGTATTTACAGTCAAATATCTGAACAACATCCTTTCTCCAGACCATAAATAGCACTTTCACACACAAGTATAAGAAGATTCACCATTTTAAAAATGGTCATAAAACTTCAGTAGATTCCATTTTTGTGAATAGTCTGATAGACAATAAACATAAGATAAAGTGCTTAAAAGCATTTTTCTTCAGGTGATTGCAAATTACATCTATAAATGTCATATCTCTATACAGCCATACAAATAGCTAAAATAAGGAAAGAGAAAGTAACACTTAAGTACAGATTTTTGAGCTACTTGGAACTCTCATGCACGCTTGGTGGGAACATAAATATGTCCATCTGATTCAATAAACCCTGGGCATATCTAAAACAGCTCATCTTATATCTAACATAGACTGACAGTTCCAGTTCTGGGTATATTTCTGAGAGAAAAGAGTGCATAAGTTCACAAAAATATATTCAAGAATCTTTATGGAAAGTTTATTAACAATTAAAAATTGTAAATGACCTAAATATCCATCATTGGTAAATTCGGTTAGTAAATTGTGGTCTATTTATGCAATGCAATACTTTACAGCAACAATATAAAATGATCAATTTCAATATTGGTGACAAATGGACAACTCTATAAAAAATATTGCATGAAGAATCTAGAAACAGAAGTGCAGGTTGCTTTATGCTTACATTTACAGTTCAAGAATAAAGATTAAAATAATCTAAGACAAAAAAGTTAGTATAAAAAGAGTCAAAATGAAAATACACTGTGAGAAGTCAGCATGATTATGACTACTGAAAGGGGAATGAGAGGCTTCTAGGGGAGCTGGTAATGTTTTGCTTTTTAATCAAGCTATAAATTTATGACTTTTGCAATAAAATCTTCACTTCAATATAATCTTATGGTAATTAAAAGTATATTTCCGAACAACCTATGATGTACCATGAATATCTAAATTACCATTGGGCAGCTGGGGGTAGAGTGGAGCTTGTTGACTTTGCCATTTTAAAAAAAATTAACAAATGTATATATACCACTTATTTGTGCTGTTATCCGCTATGCTCACAGGCATTTATAAATGAGAAAACAGAGGCACATAGAGTAAGGTGAGTATCTTGCATGTAGATATTTTTCTAGGAACTTGAAAGTGGAAGTATTTGAATTCCATAAGAGAAATGGACAAATGCACTATTAGAGTTGGAAACTTCAACATACCTCTATCAGTAATTGACAGATTCAGCAGGTTGAAAATCATCAAGGATATAGTTGAAATGAACATCACCATTGAACAACTGGATGTAGTTAATATTTATAGAATATTTCTTCTAACAGCAGCAGAATACACATTCTTCTCATACTCACATTTAACATTCATTCACCAAGATAGACCATGCCCTGAGTCTTTAAAACACACCTTAACAGATTTGAAAGAATACAAATCACACAAAGACCTCAGTGGAATTAATATAGATATCAATAACAGAAAGATATCTTGGAAATCATAAAATATTTGGAGATTAAACAACAGACTTCTAAATAAAAGAAGGATCAAAGATATCTCAGAGGAAATTAAAACAATATTCTTAGTTAAAATGAAATTACATCTTATCCAAATTTTGGGATGTAGTGGAAACAATGCTTAGAGGGAAATCTATAGCATTAAATGTACAGATTAGAGAAGAAAAAAACATCTAAAATAACTATTCTAAGGGTCTACCTTAGGGAACTGAAGAAAGAAGAAAAGTACAAATCTAAAGCAAACAAATGAAAATATATAATAAATATTAGAGAAGAAACAAATTACATTGAAAACAGAAAATTAATAGGGATATCAATGAATCCAAAAGCTGGCTCTTTTATCTGGGAATTTGTAGGTATGTTGTTAAAACTAAAATGATGGTGTAATATGGGGATATTTTCAGAACTTGGGAATTGTTCTGAATGACATTACAATGTCATATAAAGCCCATTCCTTATCTTGCCATAACCTACAAAATTGTGTGGGACAGAGTGTAAACTATAACGTAAACTATAATCCATGTTTAGTGGCAGTGCTCCAAAATTTTTTCATCAATTTTAATGAATGTACCACACTAATGATGGATGTTGTTATTGCGGGAAAATGTGGGAGGCATACGGAGCAGGGCATATGTGAATCCTTTATATTTTTAAGTAGCATTTATGTAATCTAAATATCTGGTTTTAGAAAAAATAAAAATTTTATTTTAAAAGCCTACAATGTTGGGAAGGTTCTTTTGGCAAATATGGCTGGGAATGGTTATGGGTGTTTGGTGTTGGGATAGGGGAAAATGTGAGAAGGGGAGGGGGTGTAGTATAGGGAAACCTATATATTCTATGGGGTTTTCCTGTAACCTAAAGCTTCTTTGAAAATAAACAAACAAAAAGAAAAGACACTGGGGTTAAGGCGCACCCGTGGCATGCTTCTATGGAATATGAAAATGTTTGTTTTTTCATAGTGTGTTACCTCATTGAGTGGAGCTCACACGATAAATGAGAAAATACTAAATTCCCATCCTGTGGAGTCCTGCTATGTTCTCAATTAGAGGGGCAAGAATCTCTCAAGAACACAGGCAGTGCCTAATAAAAGAAAACAGACCAATATGTCAAACCCTAATTATTAATGTATGTAACTATGAAACTTATTCTTCAAATATTGAAATGTAGTGGTTACCATAGTTTCCAAAGTGAGGAGGAGGGAAGAATAGAACAGATGCAACATAGGGCATTTTTAGGTCATCGGAATTGTTCTGTATGATCTGTCATTGATGGATACAGGACATTATAACTTTTGTGTCACCTATAAATGTGTATACTGCAAAATGAAATCCATAATGTAAACCATTGACCATGGTTAGTAGCAATGCTTCAATATTGTTCATTAATTTTAACAACATACTCATGTAAGACTTTATCAATAGGGGAAAACGTGAGAAGGGGAGGCGGTGGAGTATAGGGGAATCTGCTATATTTCCTATGGGGTTTTTCTGTAACCTAAAGCTTCTCTGAAAATAAACAAACAAAAAAAGACACTGTGGGAACCTATAGAAGAAATTGTCACTGTACATAAAATACAATCTATCTTGTGCTGAAGGACACAATGAAAAATTTTCTTAGTTTTTTCTAAGTTTTATTTTTTCATTTTTCATTTTTATTTTTGTATTTTATTGGTTTTTCATTATTTTTTATTATTTTAGTCATTTTTGGCTTTGTTTTTGGGGAGATTTTGGATCACAGAATGTTTGCAACTGTGGCAGGGGTGGATCACTGGTGTGGAGTGTGGATGATGGAGGATATGTGAGGAGGAGTGCATGTAGGGCATACATTTATGGAATATGAATACGTTCAAGTGGTCATGGGGTGTTTTCTCATTGAGTGGAGACCAACAAAATAACTGAAAATTGAATTCCAATCCTAGGAAGTCCTGCTGCATTCTCTAATAGAGCAGCAAGAATCCCTAGAGTACACGGAAAGTGCCTAGTGAAGGAAGACAGACCACTACACCAGGCCTTTGATATTGATGCTTGCCCTTTTTGTGAAATTTAAACATAGCCCATATTATATATTGCCTATGAGTTACCTCCTGAAAATTCCTTGATGTTCAAATGAGGCCTCTCTCTAAGACAAACTCATCATATAAACTCACTACTTCCCCCCTGGCATGGGGGCATGGGACATAACTCACATGGATAGGCCTCCTTGGAACAGAGGCATTATTAACAAGCACCAACAAGTGATGAACTTGGAAAGAAACCTTAACTAAAAGGGGGAAATATTAAACGCAAATAAGTTTTCAAGGCTAAGAGATTTCAAAGTGAGTCAGAAGGTAATTCTAGCAATTAAACTTATGCATGTCTCAGAAGGATCTCATTAAATGCCACAGTAAACTGCCTCAAACAGGGGTGCTTCCAAGGGCTCTAGAGACATCTAGACACTCTAAGCAGGGCAGACATTGGGATATACCTTGAAATATTTGTTCCCCAATATAACAAAGTTAGATTCGTTTATAATTTTCCTACACATGGCTCTACTGCTCCTTTTATTTGAACATATAATTAGCACTATATCCATTAAATATATGTACCAGAGACTTAAGTCTTCTGCCTCTTCATATGCCAGTTGAGCCCTGAATCTCAGCAGAGTTGCAGCCAACACCCACTCTCTAGTTCATTGGACCTGCCCAGGACAAGTAAAAAAATGATGATAATGGACAACACACGTCTTAAAGAAACAGAGAGTTTCTACAACTGCAAGCAAAACAGTTCCATCCATCTGCCCCACGGAATCTAAGCCCTCTCTCAATCAGAAACAGAGTGGCACCACCATCCTAAAATCCTCAAGATTAAGGAATAAACAAACATGCATTGGGAATGTAACTAAAGACTAAAGTAGACTTATTATTCTAACAATGGAAGAACTTGTAACATTGATATAGAGGCAGTAGCCACCAGAGATTCTGAGGGGAAAGAGAAGGAAGATGAGCTGTAAGATGGGGCATTTTTGGGACAATGAAATTGTTCTGAGTGGCATTGCAATGATAGATACAAGCCATTGTACATTTTGTCAAAACTTATAAAAAAGTTCAGTGCAAAGTGTAAACAGTAATGTCAACTCTTAACCATGGTTAGTAGCAATGCTTTAATACGTGTACATCAATTGTAACAAATGTTCCAAACCAATCAAAGATGTTGTTAACAAGGAAAAGTGTGGGAGGTGGAGGATGCCGGATGTCGGGTATATGGGAATCCCCCTTTATTTTGATGTGTCTTTTATGTAATCTAATGCTTCTTTAAAATATATAATTTGAAAATTAATCAAATGAAAACAATTGTAGAGGTGAAAAAAGCTGGTGCTTGAAGGAAAAAAAAAGGAAATAAACCTCTGCTCATGTTAAGAAAGAGAAAAAGAAAGAAGACACATTAGTATAATGAACACATTGAATGGCTGTTTCCAAGGTGAACCCTGATTGGCACAGCTAACAAGAATGAGGGACTTAGGTTTTTCTGATTCCTCTTAAGGAAGAAAATGATGACCTTAGACCTTTATATTCCAAGCTCAAGGCAAATGTAGGAAACAGCAAATGTAGAATTGCTGTGCCTCAATTAAATAATCCTTTATTTTTTATAGTCACAAATTGATGCTATGAAATTCAGTCTTGCTAACTTATTTTTCAATTAATGACGATGATCAGGAAAGAGTAGGATTTTGATAAAACATAGTGGGGATATTTAGGCAGATTCCAACAATTCTTAGTACCTTAAACCCAGAAAATAACTGAACATTCATTGTTTGCATTCCTCTATCTGTCTGAGCAATTTAAACTCATGTTGCCTAAGTGTCTTGAAATACATTTACCTATGGTACCTTCAACCATTGCTTTTATGTTATAAATACACTTAAGTAGTACCAGGCCAGAAGGAGATGAATACAAAATTTGTTTCAGGAATTGGTACCAAATAAACCCACAAATTGCTAGATTGTATAAACTATACTGGTATTTATTTTATTTTATTGTAATCTTTTTTATTTAAGTAGCATATTGTTTTGGTTGCATTAAGTAAACTAAAGCATGAGGTTTGGTTGTAGTATTACAGCTAAAAAAGGAGTCTTCCTGCTTTACCTTACAAATCCTAGGAAAGGAAAAATTTGCCCTCATTGAATTGTAAAGGGCAGATATCACTTTGACTTAAAAATTAAAAAGATTGTTCTTTGAAAAAACACATTTAATGTAGGATGCAACCTGAAACATTAGAACATATATGCTTTAGGTAAATAGTTTAAAAATAAAAGATAAAAACACTATAATGCTATATAAAGCCTGGTCTATATGGTGGAAAGGTCTACAGCAATTGAAATCCATTTTTCATTTTTTCCTGATATGTAGAATGATAGCACAAAATTCATTAAACACCAGAATGCAAAATCATATGTATAAAATTCCAAAATTTGGAAAAAAAACTTTATCTTTAATAAATTATACTTTAATTTAAGTTTTAGTATTGTATAAATCAAAGGGTATTTTGGAGATGGCAATACTAATTACATACTAATTTTAGCAGGGAAAGTTTAATATAGAATATTATTAACTATATGCAGAAGATTAACTACTATGCAGTAATAACTCTATATGATATAGAAATTAGAAGATAAGAAGAAGCTATTACCTCTAGGAATGGGGTAGAATGCTCATAAAAAGGGACATGTTTGCATGCTTACAGTATTTTTTAATTTATCGAGATTTATTTCCTGACTTAACACATGGTGTATCCTAGAGAATGATCCATATTCACTACAGAAGAATGTGTATTTTCCTGCTATGGAGTGAAGTGCTCTATATATGTCTGCTAGGTCTAGTTCCTTTTTAGTATTGTCCATGTCTTCTATTTTCATATCAATCTTCTGTCCAGTTGTTCTGTGCAGTATTGAAAGTCATTTATCAAAATTTCCTACAATTTATATAGAACCATCTATTTCTCCTTTATTTTGGAGTTCTGTCACTAGGTGCAAATAAACTTATAACTGTTAGGTCTTCTTATAAAAATGACCCCATATAAAGGGCCTTCCTTGTCCTTCATAACAGTTTTGACTTAATCTGATGTTAGTATAGCTACTCAAGCTCTCTTTTAACTGGAGATTTTACACCATTAACATTTGAAGTATCTTTGACTATAGCATAAAGAAGCTAAAAATCATTAACTTGAAAATTCACAAATATGTGGGAAATAAATAATACTATCTTTAACAACCAATGGGTCAAAGAAAAAAAATGACAAGAGAAATTAGGAAATATTTTGAGGTGAATGAAATGAAAACACAAAATATCAAAAGTTATGGAATGTAAAAAATGCAGTGCAGAGAGGAAAATTTATATCTCTAAGCTTTTGCATTAATAAAGAAGATCTATCTTAAATTAGGAACTTAATCTCACAACTTGAGGATTTAGAAAAAGAGAAGCAAACTAAAACCATAGTGAGCAGAAGGCAGTAAATAACAGATTAAAGCAGAGACAAATTAGAGAATTTAAAAATTAGAATCAACAAAACAAAAGATAGTTCCTAGAAAAGATTAATGCATTTGACAAATATTTAGCTAGACTGACAAAGAAAAAAAGAGAGGACACTTTAACAAAAATCAGAAAAAAAGGAAGGTAATTTCTACTGACACTTCAGTAATAAAAAGAATGATAGGTGGATTCTATGTCATACAACTGTATACAAATTAGATAAACTAGATGGAATGTAAAAATTCCTAGAAACACATAAACTATCTACATTGACTCAAGAAGAAATAAAATATCTCAATACACCAATAATTAGCAAAGAGATTGAATTAGTAATCAAAAATCTTCCCCTCCCAAAAACAAAGCTCAGGACCAGAAGACTTCACTGGTGAAATTTACCAAACATTCTAAGAAAAATTAACACCAAATCTGCTCAAACTCTTCCAAAAAATTGAGGAGGAGGGAAGAGTCTCTAAACACTTCATGAGACCAGCATCATCCTAATACCAAATCCAGATAAAGAAACCATGAGAAAAAAATATTACAGACCCAAGCTCTTATGAATATAGAAGCAAAAATCCTCAACAAAATACTAGCAAACAGAATTAAAAAGCACTTGATAGGAATTATATAAAAATTTCAAATGGAATTTATGCCAGTTAGTCAAGGGTGGTTCAACATAAAAAAATCAATCAATATAATACACTACATTAAGAGAACAAAGGAGAAAAACCCACATGATCATCTCAATTGATAGAGAAAAGGCATTTGACAATTATTAATAAAAATACTTAGAAATCCAAGAATAGAAGGAACCTTTCTCAATAAGATAAAGGTCATTCATCATATTCAACTGTGAAAGACTGAAAGCTTTATGTCCAAGATCTGGAAAAAGACAAGGATGACATTAAGACCACTGTTACTAAACATTGTACTGGAAGTTCAAATTGCCAGAATAGTTAGTAAGAAAAAAAACATCCAATTTGGACAGGAAGAAGTAAAATTTTGACAATTTGTTGATGATTTGATTTTATATATAGAAAATCCTGAAATATCCATAGCAAAGATATTAGAACTAGTAAATAAATTCAACAAAGTAGCAGGTACTTAATGACTACTCCCAAATCACCTGTATTTCTCTCCACTAATAATAAAAAAAACTAAAGAGGAAATGGAGGAAAACTTGCATTTACAATAGCAACTAAAAATCAAATATCTAGAAAATACATCTAACAGAAGATGTAAAGGACTTATACATGGAAAATTACAAAATTGCCAGCTAAAAGAAAACAAAGAAGACTTAAATAAATGTAAAGACACTACACATTCATGGAATGGAAGACTAAATATTGTTAAGGTGTCAATTTCTCCCCAGGAAATTTACACATTTCACACAATCCCATTAAAGTATCCAACAGCCTTCTTGGATGGAAAAGCCAATCATCAACTTATATGGAAGGGATAAGGGTCCCAAACAGCCAAAATAATCTTGAATAAAAAAGACCAAAGTTGAAGGGCTCACTCTTCCTGATTGTAAAACTTATTACAAAATCACAATACTTGAAACAGCAAGGTATGCTCTCCAGGGTGACAAAGTTGGATTCAATCATGGTTTCCCCACAAATGGCTCTTTTGTCCCTTCTATATGAGCCCATAGTTACTCCTAGAGTTGATAGGTTTATGTCCAAGAGACTTGAAACTTTGGGCTTTCCATGTGCCAGTCAGGCCCTGAATCTCAAAAGAGTTACAACACCAACTCTCCAGTTTATTGGACTCACCCAGGATAACTAAGAAGGAAATGATGATGGACCACGACCATCCCAAGAAACAAGTGTAAGCAAGATAGTCCCATCCATCTACCCCATGGGATTGAAACCCCCCTCACAATTAGAGGTGGAGTATGCAACAGCATTCCAGAACCCTCAGGATTGGGACATGAATGATGGACTAGAGTACATTTATGATTATTCTACAGTACACTTATTGTTATTCTAGCAAGGAAGAACTTTTGTCATTGATGTAGAGGCAGTGGCCTCCTGAGATTTTGAGGGGAGGGAGAGAGAAAAATAGGTGTAATATGAGGGCATTTTCAGGACATTGGATTGTCCAGAATGATATTGCAATGACAGATACACGCCATTATATTTCTTGTCATAACTTACAAAATTGTGTGGGACTGAGTTTAAAATATAATGCAAACTATAATCCACACTTAGTGGCAATGATCCAATATGTGTTCATCAATTGTAAAAATATACCACACTAATGAAGGATGTTGTTATTGTGGGGAAGTATGGGAAGGGTAGGGAGTGAGGCTTTGAATTCCCTACATTTTTTATGTAACATTTAAGTAATCTAAGTATCTTTAAAAAGTAATTTAAAAAAATAAAGTGCTATAAGAAATCTAAAAAAAAGCAAAACTAAACAGCATAGTGATAGCTCAAGTACAGTTGTAAAGACCAATGGAATTGAACTGAGAATTTAGAAATAAACCCTTATAGCTATGGACAACTGATTTTTTACAAGTTTACCAAGTACTCTTAATGGGGAACAATTGCTCCTGGGAAAACTGGGTATCCAAATGCAAATGAATGAAGGTGGACCCCTACCTCATACCATAAGCAAAAATTACCTCAAAATGGACCCAAGACCTCAGTATAAGAACCACGCTACAAATGCCCAGAAGAAAATGTAGGGTAGCGTCTTTAGGACATTGTGTTAACAATGGTTTCCTAGACTTCACACATAAAGCACTAGTAAAAATAGAGAAAAATAGATAAATGAGACTACATCAAAATTGAAAACATTTTTTTGCATCAAGAGAATTTCTCATGACTGTAGAAATAGAAACTATAGAATGAAAGAAAATATTTGGGAACCACGTAACTGATAAGGGTTCAATACCAAAATATATAAAGAAATCCATCAACAACAAAAAGACAAACTATCCAATTAAAATTACTGGAAAATTACTAGAGCGGTTGTAGAAGAATAGGAACATTCATTCATTTTTGGTGGGAATGTAAAATAGTGCATCTGTTCTGAAAGAAAATCTGGCAGTTCCTCCAAAAGTTAAGCATAGAATTACTAATGACCCACAAATCTTACTTCTAGGTGTATGCTTGTGGCAGTTTGAGATTATTGTATGAATCCCAAAAAGAGAAAGATTATGTTTGTAAACTCATCTAATCTTTGGGCTGTGATACCCTTTGGTTATATTGGATTCACTTGAGGGGACTTTGATTAGGTTACTGGATAAGACTGAGTTAGGGCTTTTTTTATTTGACTACATCAGTGGGCTTCTCTCAGTTTGAATCCCCACCTTATTAGTGTGTCTGATATAAATGGACACTCACTGAAGAAGACACACACACAGGAGAGAACTTTGTCATTTTTGATCCTGCAATGTGACAGAAAGGAGAGGGCTCAGACAACTAAAGCCCTGGGGAAAGATGGACCATTTGACTGATACCCTACAGCTGACCTAGGGAAGAGAGCCATGACTTAGAGACAAGCCCTATGCCAGCCTGAATCTGATTTTGTTAAGAAGCTGGGCCCATAAAGCCTCAAGAGGAAGAGGAAGCCCAGAGGGGAAGGCTGAAGTCTGGCAGAGATCACCCGCTGAGGCAGGTTAGTACAGGGTAATGGAGGAGAAGATGACCCACAACATGGCTGACAGACAACATGGCTGGAAAACCACATGGCAAGCAGACAATATGGCTGTGAGACCTCCCTGGGAACTTGAGTTGAACCTTGAGAACCCAGTTTCTCTTTCCGGGACCTCCCCTTGGCTCAGGATATTCCAAACAGGCCTCACCATGGGCCCCCACCATAAGTGGGGTAACCAATAAAAACTGGGGCCCATCCCCTTATCATTACCAAGGGGGTGGAATAATTAACAGTTTAACAGGTAGTCACACAAGGCAGAGCCTGCTTTCTCTGCCTAGAGGGTCCCGCACCAAGTCTTGGTGTGTATTTGTGTCTTTCCAACTTCTCAGCAAGCTCTGTTCTTTCCCCCATTTCCCAAATAAATTCTTTTTACTGACATAACAACAACAAAAAAAGGACTAAAGTCAAAATTATTAAAAACTTTTATTTTGAAAGAGATTTCTGCTTGAAAAGAAGCCATACATGTAAATTATTTTGTACAAGAACTAATTACAAAAACACAGTCTCTCAGGATATGAATCTGGGAATTGATATATCAAATTGTTAGGAGTGAGAATACCAATAACACTATTTCCACTGGATAAGTGTTTATGATTGTTTATGTATAGCTTGGAAATAATGATTCAGAACATATTGTTTGAATTAACCTCTAAAGATAGTGCCTAGGAACGATTTTGACAAACTGAATGGTTTATGTGATAAATGATTTTGCTGGGAAACAAAATTCAAGGAATGTGGAGTGAGGAGGGTATCTTACTTGCACTGGAGAGACTTCCAAAAAGAAATGACAAGCTAAGGATTTTTAATTCTCAGATTATGGTGTAATCAAATCAGAGAAATTTTATAAAACTGCATGAATGAAATATCTTTCCATGAAAATTGAAATTCTGACATGTGTCGGACATCAGATTCTGAACCTGTGCATTAATAAATTACAAAATGAAAATAATTTCAACGCTTTCCCAAAGAATGTAAAGTGAATGCAAATACATATCCAACTCTTTTCAAAATTGACTAATAGCTCAGAGAACTCACTAATTCCAAAATACCACTCTGGTTTGCCATTTGTAGTAATGGCCCAGGAATCAGGTGATGAATGAAGCATTCACCTTAATCTACCTCACAAAGAACACAGTAGGCCTACATAAATACCTGTAATTGTGTCCTACTCTTTGGGTTTTATATTTGAAAATATATAGTAGGAAATGGGGAAAACACCATTTTTTAATGACCTATAAATGTGCATTATTATTGTAGAAATTGCTGAAAGAAATTTCCTGAAAATGTCCTTAACTATGAAAATAATTTTTAAAGGGACAACCTTACCTCACTGGAAGAATCACAGAAATTATTGAGACCATCAATGCTTGAGGAATCAGGGATTGTGCTGTTGATTACAACCTCACTTAATTTGTGACTGGGAACATGCAGGAAAAAGGAGCATATCAGAGATATAATATGGATTATTGTAAGCAAGTCAGACAATGTCTCCAGTTCAGGATGTGACCTTTTTCTGGAGCCAATGAACAAAAAAAACTGGTAGCTGGTACACAGCCTTTACTATGTGAGATAATTTTTCACCAAAATCAAAAGCAAATTCACACTTGCTTTCATCTGGGACTGACTGCAGTACACTTTCAGCAGCCCAGATCCTGCTATAATTTTATATATGCATAATTACCTGTATTAAATATTTTATTGCTCAGTTTCTGCCTTCAATACTGATTCCAGGGAATACAATAAGAGAGATCACATGATGTAAAATAATACAGAAGAAACAGGTGTCCTTGATATACAAAATTAAATAAATAGAATTTTGATATTAGGCAAATAACAGATTATCATTGTATACACTTATAAAGAATCTACAATTAGCTCTCCCAGTGTTTGACCTCTGTCAATCATGAGCACTTTTCTAAACTTGAGACAAAGACTCCTTTTATAGAGGGACTGTTTCTCAGCTTTGTAAAGGCTTGTTTTATGTCCTTGTTTCTAAGACTATAGATTAAGGGGTTCAGCATGGGAGTGACAACCATGTACATCACTGAGGCAATTGCGGTAGCCCTTGAGTTTTGGGTAGCAGCAGAGCTAAGATACACTCCAAGAATTGTACCATAAAACAAGGTCACTACTGAGAGGTGAGACCCACAAGTAGAAAACGCTTTACACTTGCCCTCAGCTGTTGAAATTCTCAAAATGGAGGATAAAATCTTAAAATAGGAGAAAATAATCCCAGTGAGTGGAATCACACCCAGAAGTCCAGATGCAAAATACATAAATAGGTCATTGAGGAAAGTATCAGAACAAGCAATTCGGACTACCTGATTAAGTTCACAGAAAAAGTGGGGGATTTCCAACTCTGTACAAAAAGTTAATTGCAAAACCATTAAGCATTGTAAAAGGGAGTCCAAAACACTCAATAACCAGGATGCCAGCAGCAGGAGGCCACATACCCGGGGGTTCATGATGACCATGTAGTGCAGGGGGTGGCAGATGGCCACAAAGCGGTCACAGGCCATGACAGTCAAGAGGAAGTTGTCGAAGTTTCCAAAAACTATGTAAAAATACATCTGACTGAGGCAGCTTTTAAAAGTTATGATTTTGCTTGCTGTCTGGATGTTCAGCAGCATCTTTGGTACAGTGGTGGAGATTAAACAGATATCTGAAAAAGACAGATTGCAGAGGAAGAAATACATGGGTGTGTGGAGGTGGGAGTCCAAGATGATAGCCAGGATGATGAGCAGGTTCCCAATGAAGGTGACCAGGTATATGAAGAGAAACAGCCCAAAGAGGAGGGGCAACTCTTTTTTATCTTCTGAGAGCCCCAGGAGTACAAATTCGAAAACATATGTTTGGTTTTCTCTTTCCATGTTGATGATGAATTTTCTGGAAAAAATATCAAAGCAATGTAATTTTAACCACAAGCAGTGTTCAGAAAAATATAATAAATGGTATGATTTGTATTGTAAACACATTAAAATTTTTTTTATTTTATAGAGATCTAGTGCCCTTATCTGAAAATATCAGGGAAAACATATGTTCTTGCTTCTCCTTGACACTTTTGCTGACTAGAAATCCTTGTCCGTAATAGAAAACACTTTGCCAAGTCAATATTTTCCATTACAAATTCTCTGACTTTATTTTAATCAACAAACATTATTACCAGTCTTTTTGTACCCTTTGACGAAGTAGTAAAGGAGAAGAACAAAGTTATAGGAACCATATTACCTGGTTGCAACACTTACTATAAAAAACACAATAATTAAACAAAATTCTATTGATGAAGTAGACAAACCCACACAAATGGGGTCCACTGATGTTTCACGGAAGACAAGGGCAATTCTATGTAGAATTCTATGTACATATGGTCTTCTCAACAAATGGAGCTGGAACAATAGTATGCAATCATGCCAAACAAAAAAGGAACCTAGGCACAGACTGTGTCATATCACTTAAAAGTAAAATCCATTGTAAGGTGCTTGACTAAAACAAAGAAAATCTAGGGGCCTGTGTTATAACAATGAGTTTTTAGATATAGAATCCAAAGCATGACCCATGAGAGATTAAAATTCATAAGTTGGGTTTTATTCAAATGTAAAATTTCTGCTCTGTGAAAGAAATTGATAAGGGGTTGAAAAATATTTTATACGTTTGGAAAAAATATTTATGAAACAAGTTTGATGAAAGATTTGTACACAAAAGTAAAAATTATTTTAACACCACAAAATAAGAAAGCAAATGCTGAATTTAAAAATGGGCTAAAGATCTGAACAGAATCCTGTCCTAAGAAGATATACACTTCACAAATAAGTATACAAAATGAAGCTCAACCTCAATGGCACCTAGGTATTATTATCAAGTGCCAACTAGAAATGCATCTGGAAGAAAAACCTTGACCAATAGGAGGAAATATTAAATACAAATGAGCTTTTATGACTAAGAGATTTCAAAGTGAGTTGGGAGGTCATTCCAGAGGTTCAGCTTATGCACGTCTCAGCAGGATCACATTGACTGCCACAGTGAACAGTGCATCAAACAGCAAGAATCCTGATGGCTCTAGAGACATCTAGATGCTATAAGCAGGGCAGAGAATCTCAGGAATCCAGCATCCTGTTAGTGGGCCTTACTTTGCAATTTATGTTCCCCAGTGTAAAAGAGTTAGGCTCATTTATAGATTCCCAACACATGGCTCTTCTGTCCCTTTTATTTCAATCTATAATTAGTGCTATATTTGTTAAATATATGTCCCAGAGTCTTAAATCTTTGGTCTGTTCATATGCCAGTAGAGCCCTGAATCTAAGCAGAGTTTCAAAACCTACTCTCCAGTTCACTGGATTCACCCAGGACCACTAACAAGGAGATGATGATGGACAACGCTCAACCCAAGGAACAGAGAGAGGCTGCAACTGCAAGCAAGGTAATTCCATCCATTTGCCCCATGGGATTTAAGACCCTTCTCAATTGAAAACAGAGTAGACATCACAATCCTAAAGTCCTCAAGATTTAGGAATGAACCATGGGCTAAATTATACTTATTATTATTCTATTATAGACAATATTGTTCTAGCAATGGAAGAACTTTTATCATTGACAGGAAGACATTGGACACCAGCGATTCTGAGTGGAGGGAGAAGGAAGAATAGGTGTAACATGGGGGCATTTTCAAGACTTTGAAATTGTCCTGCATGACATTGCAATGATGGATACAGACAATTATACATTTTGTCATAACCTAAAATAGTGCAGGTCAGACTGTTAAGTATAATAAAAACTATAGTCCACGTTCAGTAGCAACACTTCAATAGGTGTTCATCAATTGTAACAAATGTACCGTGCTAATGAAAGATGTTGCTAATATGGGAAAGAGTGAGAGGGGCAAGGGGTGGGGCATATGGGTGCCCCCTATATTGTTCTGTAACATTTATGTAATCTAAATCTATTTAAAATTTCAAAACTAAAATAAATAAATGAATAAATAAATAAATAATTTTAAAAACCTCAACATCATTTTTCATTAGGGAATTACAAAATTAAAACTACAATGATATATCATCACACACTTAATATAATAGGTCAAAACCTAAACACTGACAATACCAATGGATGTTGAGTATGTGTAGCAGTACGTCTCTCACTCTTTGCTAGTGAGAACACAAAATGGCTCAGCCAGAAGACAGATAAGCAGTTTCTAATAAAACTAAACATAGTCTTACCATACGATCCAGCAACTGTACTTTTAGGTATATATGTGGCTGATATGAAAACTTGAGTCGACACAAAACCCACACCTGAATGTATATAGCGGCTCTTTTTGTGATCTCCAAATCTGAAAGCAAACAAGATGTTGTTCAATAGGTTAATAGGTGAACTCACTGTGCTGTTTCTATACCATGGAACATTGCTGGGATAAAAAGAAATGTTCCATCCAACCAAAATATTCTTGGACTAATCGTAAGTGATTATTGCTAATTAAAAGAAACCAGTTTTAAAATGCTTCATATGTTGATATCAATTATATGACCTTCTGGATAAGGCAAAACAATGAGACAATAGGATGTTCAGAAGTTGATAGAAGAATGAGGAGAGAGGAGATTGACTAGGTAAAGCACAGGGGAATTTTTAGAGCTATGAGTCTATTTTGTGTATTGTATAATTGTAGACACATGATATTATACATTTGTTAAAACACATTACACTTGAAAACACAAAGAATGAAGCCTATGTATGTAAGTAAAATATCATTTACAAGGTGAAGGGAATCTCACGTAGAAGGAAAATGTTGCAAAATCTATTGAACTACATAAAAAAATGTATAATTTGCCCTGACAAGAGGGGCTGAGGGCAAAGGTGCTGAAAAAGTAATATTGGCTATGAATGGACCCTGTAAAATGAAGTCAAAAGAAACTGTGCATAAGTGAAGTAGTACCTAGTAAAGTAACATTCCACCAGGTATGGATTAACAATTCTAATAATTCTATAAAAGTACACTAGAATCAAGAAATTCATAGACAGCTGGCAAATGAGGGAATATAATTCTCACTGTAAAGTGAGTGCTTACAGATAAGCAAGGGGAGGAGATTAGAATGTTCTATGTAAAAATGGTTTAGACTTAGACACAAGAGTATGAACTCACGTGTAGGTGAATATAAATGCAGAGGGTTGTATACAGACATATTTCTAGACATTCATATGTACAAGCTTAGTATACACACATGTATTTCCTTATACTCTCTGTAGAGTAGGCCTAGAGTCCTCAGCAACAAGAATCACAAATAGTGCTCAGACCTTAGAATTTAATACCATTCTCCATAAGTGTCTTCTTGGAGAAATTGCTGAGTCTATGACAGAAATATTAAAGAAGCACTTGTCACACCTTGCAGTATCAAAGAGTAAATAGGTACTAAAATAAACTCCTCAATGAAAGGGTCAAGGTAAAGAGATACAGAGTGCAGCTGAAAGAGCTCCCATGGCCAAATGTAGAATAAATTGAACAAGTAAAGTAGTATTGCATCGGAACCCAAAGTATGAAAGAAATGTCATGAATCCATCCTAATGCGAAAATATTTTTATTAAGTAAATAAGAAGAGACAAAACTCTCATGCAGAAGAATTCAATAATTTATGAGGCTATTGCTTTCTCAAGACTGTGGAGCATAAATACCATTTCTGAAGACCTCCTCATGTCTCTTTCTGAAGGTGATATAAAAAGAGGAAATTTATTCTGAGGGACCTCAAAACATTGTTGATCAAGATCAACATCAACAATAATAAGTCACATTGATAGGAGCACCCTATCATATAGGAGCATCACATCATATATGTGATGAAATGACTCTATATCTCTGGTGTCTTCCACCAAAAACCTGCAAACCTATTTGTATCACGAGAAGAACATGAGAAAATTTTAACTGAGGGTTACTTTAAAATATACCTGACCTCCAATACTCAAAGTTGTAACAAAAGGTCTAAGAATTTATGACATATAAATGTAAGGTGTTATTTTGGATGGCAGATGTTAAGAACAGGGGAAAAAGGGTGAGAGGTTTTTAGAAACTATCTCTAAAATCCTTGCAATTTTTTGGTTAATTTAATCTTGTTCTAATATATTAAGTTTATTTATTAAGAATTAAAATTATTAGTGATATGCAAAATCCTAGGAACATCAAAATCTGAGATTCAATCCAGACACAATTACAAGCCTTGCACAAGAATATCACCTTGCTTTAAGTCTCACATTCTTCATCCCTTGAGTCAGAATAGTGAAACTGATTTCATAGAGTAATTGAAACAATTAAATAATGAATATAAAATGCTGACATTGTCACTAGTATTAATAGCCGATATTTTATACATTATGATTCAACCATACATAGATTCAATTCCCACACCTTCCCCACATCCATTGTGCTATTTTTACTTCATCATCAACAGCAATACTCACATTGACCCAGAGTGAGCTTTCCTCAGGGCAAGACTTTTCAGGATCATAACCTTCTATAAACCAGCACTGACTCTCCAATAACTCCAAACATAAATATCCATCTTCTGGACAAAACACAAGGATCTCTGTTAAATGGCTGCTGCCAACCTGACCAGGCTCATGTTCCCCTTTACAAGTCCCTGCCCCTCATTTTTCATCAGATATTAAGAATTATTTTCAAAATTTCATCACCCCTTATGGTTATATTGGTCGAACCTTTGCATCCCTGATGACTCTTCTTGGTGTACTTCTCCCCCTTTCTCCTCCTGAAATTACTCCAATTCCTCCTTCAACACTCAGTACAATTTAATGTTCCCTTGTGAAGCCTTCACTAACCTCTACAGAATGAATCCATTCTTTTCAACCCACTTCACCAGGATTTCAGAGCCACCTCAGGATATTGGATATACTCCTTCTATGTCTATTACCCCATTTAGAGGTAATTTCCTTAATATGAGGAACAAAGTCTTATTCATTTCTTTATTCCCAAAATAATATTTAGAGCTCATCATGAAGTAATTGATGAAAAAACATTTGTTGAATGACTAAAAGGAAACATGAATGAATGTGGCTAAACAGATACTTTCAACAATTTTAGAGAAAGAATGAGTGAAACAAGGAAAAATACTGCCGAGAGAGAGAGAAAACTGAAGAGTGAGAGGCCAGAAGAGACAGATTGGAAAAAGAACATATTTTAGTTTATCTACTATCTATTTCCACTCAGAGTTTTTAAGAAGGCAGGACTTTGTATTTTAAGCATTCTCTATGGTCATAACCTGTTGATGCCCTTAAAACTACTACCAATAACAGGGGTCCATGGAGCTGAAATACATTCCCCCAGCACCTGTGAAGGTTCTGTCACTCACTCTGAAATTATCAAGGCAGAGTCCAAGTTGACCAATGCAGATTCTTTCTTGAAAGATGGATGAAGTTGGAAGCTCTGCTCCCAGGATGAAAAGGGAGATGAAACCACTCACGAAGTCGTTAGAAGACAAAATTGTGTTTTCTCTTCACTAGAGATATTAGCAAAATAGACTTGATATAGTGAAGGGCAAGCAGTTAGAGTTTCTGAGCAATTAGGGATTCAATTCTTATGAGCCACATGAAGGAAGTATTCTCTTGTCTCAATCCACCTGAGATATTTACTTCTCTGGAGGTAAGAAAAGAATGTACAATGCAAACTTGTGCCAGTTTTGTCCCTTGAGACAGCTTTCGAGATCCATGTTCATCACTTATCCCTGTAGACACCTCCTCCCAGGAGGAGATCACCTCTCTTTAGATGTGGACTCTAGTATTGCCAGGTTTCCCATAATGATTTCCCTGTTGAGGATTCTGGAGAAAGTTTCTGGATACACTAAAATATGTTATGTCTCCAATCTGTCTCCTCTGGAGTTGGATCTCATGAATGGAGCCACCCTCTCTCAAGAGTATTTCCTCTTGTCTCACTGCTTCTCCTTTCTCTCTTGTAGTTAGCAATATCTGATCAACTCACACAACCATTAGTTTTCACTGTCATTCAACAAATATTTATTCAGCAATACTGTATGGAAAACCCTAAACTACTTTCTGGGGATGGAGAGGAGTATAAGGTACTGTGTTTCCTTGCAAACAGTTCACAGTCTAAACAAGCAAGATGCGAATAAATATAACACCCTAAGCGGGTACTGCAGTCCTGGTGAATTTCAATTCCTTATGAATGATGTTTGGATTTTCTATTTTTTCCCTTAGGTTCCTGGCAACTTTTTTTTTTTTTTTTTTTTTTT
>JAQZBX010035398.1:0-24593 GCA_029593785.1 Cabassous unicinctus
GAACCACCAAATTGTCCTCCACAATGGCTGGACCATTCTACATTCCCACCAGCAGTGGATGAGGGTTCTCATTCCTCCACATCCATGCCAGCACTTAGAGTCTGCTGTTTTTTTAAGAGCCACCATTCTAATACGTGTAAGATGGTATCTCATTGTAGTTTTGATTTGCTTTTCCCTAATAGTTTGTGATGTTGAGCATCTTTTCATGTGCTTTTTAGACCTTTGTATTTCTTCCTTGCAGAAGTGTCTTTTCAGGTCACTTGCCCATTATTTAAGAGTTTTTTTGTCTTTTTATTTTTGAGGTGAAGTATTTCTTTATATATGCAGGTTATTAGGCTCCTGTCAGATATATGGTTTCCAAATATTTTCTCCCATTGGGTAGGCTGCCTTTTTACTTTCTTGATATATCCTTTGAGGTGCAAAAGTTTTAATTTTGAGGAGATCCCATTTATCTATTTTTTCTTTCACGGCTCATGTTTTGGGTGTATAGTTTATGAAACCAGTTCCTATTACAAAGTCCTTAAGATGCTTCCCTACATTATCTTCCAAGGTCTATATGATCTTGGTTCTTATATTTATATCTTTCATCCATCTTGATTGATTTTTGTATAAGATGTTAGATGGTGTTCCTCTCTCATTCTTTTGTCATATGGATATCCAGTTCTCCAAGCGCCATTTGGCAAAAAGACTTCTCTCCCCATTGAATGGGCTTGGTAGCCTTGTCAAATATCAAATGACTGTACATGTGAGGATCTATATCAGAATTCTCAATTTGGTTCCATTGGTCAGTATGTCTATCCTTGTGCCAATGACACGCAGTTTTGACAACTGTAGCTTTGTAGTATGTTTTAAAGTCAGGTAGAATGTGACCTTTCAATTTCATTTTCCTTTATCAATATGTCCTTGGCAATTTGGGGCCTCTTACCAGTCCACATAAATTTTGTAGTTAGTTTTTCCTGTTCATTATAAAATGCTCTGTTGATTTTTATTGGGATTGCATTAAATCTGTATATTAGTTTGGGAAGGATAGACATTTTAATGATGTTTAATCTTCCCATCCATGAACAGGGAATATTCTTCATTTAAGTTTTCTTTGATTTCCATTAACAGTGGAGTGTAGTTTTCTGTATATAAGTCCTTATATCTTTAGTTAAATTTATTCCTAGGTATTTGATTCTTTTAGTTACTATTGTAAATGGTATTTTTTCTTGATTTCCTCCTCAGATTGCTTGATATTGGTGTTATTTGAAATCCCTTTGAAAATTCTGATTAGGTGGAATATTTGTATGAATATAATTACTGTTCACGTTTAAATTCAATCTTCTTTCTTTTGATGCAGTTCCTGTTTGTGCTCAATCTTCAACACTATTATTTTTCTCTGGAATGACATCTTTAGCACTCTTCGTTTTTATTCAATCTTTTGTCTTTTATTTATTTAGAAAATATACATATATATTCTTTTAGTAGTTGCCTATGAAAAGACAACATTTTTCATTGTCTTATCAGATCTAAAATTAAGATAATCTGTTATCCATTTGAAGGATGATACATGATTTTAATTAGAGTAATTGTAAGGTTTACTGAAAATCATGGAGGAAATAGAGTTCCAATATAACCATCCATAAACACACTGCTTCCCTATTATCAACCCTGTGAATGTGTATGGAAACTTTGATCATTTGTTCAATGAAGTCTTTTGCCCATTTTTTTTGGGTCATTTGTGTTTTAGTGCTGAACTTCACAATCCCTCTACAAATTATGGATATTTAACCCTATCATATCTGTGACATTCAAATACTCTCTCCCTTAAACCAGCTGCCTTTTCACCCTTTCAGACCTTACTCATTCCTCATACCTTAAACAGAAATTAACTGAAAATTATCAGAGACTTAAAGATAAGTGCCAGGACCATGAATCTTAAAGAACAATATGTGAGGCAGCATCTTCAGACCTTGGGTGGGTAAAGGTTCCTTATTTACACTCAAAGCATGTGAAATGAGTGAAAAAAGACATAAATGTCACCTCTTCACAATCAAATCATTTGTGCTTGAAAAGACTGGTCAAGAAAACAGCCTACACAATGGAAGAAAATACTTGGAAACCACATATCTAATAAGGGTTTACTCTCCAAAATATATAAAACAATCCTACAACTGAATAATAAAAAGACAAAATGGTAAAATGGGCAAAATGCCCTGCCTAGGAGTGCTGCCCTGTCTGGCCTTCATGGAGATCTGGTCTGCACAAAGAGCTGGCACAATAAGAAGGTGCATAAAAAGAGACACAGAGGAGGGAATATGAGAGATGCAGAAAACCAGGGGGCTGAGGTGGTGCAAGTGATTGAGCACCTCCCTTCCACTCCAGAACATCACAGTTCAGTTCCCACTGCCCTCTAAATAGAAGACAAGCAGACACAGAAGAACAAAGAGAGAGCAAAGAGTGAGCGTTAAAGAATGGGGGTGGAGGGTGGAGAATAAATACATAAATATTTTTAAAAAGAGAAACACATGAATGGAAAACATAATGAGAGACAAAATAAAGCAGGGAGCAGAGGTGGCTCAAGCAATTATGTACCTCCCCCCCACATGGGAGGTCCCAGGTTCAGTTCCCTGTGCCTGCTAAAAAAATGAAAGGACCAGCAAACAACAGAGACAGCAAATGCAAACAATGAGGGGGTGGAGAGAAATAAATAAATAAAATAAATCTTAAAAAAAGAATATTTTATAAAGAAAATCATTTCCATATGGATTATCTTATTATAGAATTTCTTCCCTGTATTAGTTCTCTGGATTATTTAAGTTAGTTCTGTGGCAAGAATATTCTTCTACATTTGATACAGATTTACACTGTGAATTCTCTAAGACGTCACATTGGGACAGATTTTTTGACCCATGGCTTTCCCATCATTCCTATGGTTTCTCTTCAATGTAAATTTTCATAGGTCAACTGAAGGATGAAGGATAATGGAAGGCCCTTCCACACTGATTACAGACATGGAGTTTCTCTGTCATGTGAGTTCTTTTAAAGGAATACACATTAGCAAACCCGTTAAGTGCTTCCCATTTTCACAAGATTTATATCATCTACCTCCAATGTTAATATTGGCATTATAAAGATCAATGTTCTCATAGTATTCTTTTCCATTCTTTTTCATATTCATAGAGTTTCTCTCCAGTGTGAATTTTCTCAAGTTGTCTATGTTTAGAGGAACAACAAAAGGTTTTCCCACATAGATCACATTCATTGATTAACTCCCATATGAATATGCTCAAGTTGATTAAATAATGACTATTCACTGAAGGATTTTTCACTTTGGTGATACAGGGTTTTCTAAACTTATGAATTAATATATGTTGGGTCAATGGGGAACTCTGAGGAAAGCTTATGCAAAATCATTACATTCAAAGTATTCCTCTCCAGTGTGAAATCTCTGCTGTATATGAGGAGATGAGAGGCTGCAAAAGGTTGGTTCAAATACCTTTATTCATTAATTGCTCTACATAGAGGAATGAAAATGTTGAAAAAGAATCAAAGATCATGTAAGTCTATTTCAAATACTGACCGTTGCCATTGTTAATTTCATGTATCTACTTGGCTAGGTTATGGTTTTCATTGTTAGGTTAAACAACTGCTGACCTGATTATTACTGTGAAGGCATTTCATAGATGGAGTTTCATCAAAGTCAAAAGCAGTTGCTGAGTGGGTGTAGCTTGGTGGTTGAGCAACTGCCTTGCATGTACAAGATGCAGGATTCAATCCCAGATACTTCTGAAAAATAGAAAGGCAGACAGACAGACAGACAGACAGATAAAATATGAATAGCCATAGGCTTTGAAAGGAAAAGCAAAGGAAAATTCAAAATCAATTGATTTTATCTGGCTGATTCCATTTTCAGTCAATCAAGGAGATTGCCATCATTGATTTGCACAGCCTCCTCATCCAATCAGTTGGAGGAATTAAAAAGAAAAACTGAGGATTTCATGGGTCATAAAGAAGAATTTCTCCCTATGCTTCAGCTAGCCAGTTTGCCCTGAGGAGTTTGACCTCAGAGTTACCAGCTTCCAGTTTTCAGCCTGCCCTGCAGAATCAGATACACCAGTTCCCACTTTGCATGAGCCTATTCTTATAACAACTCTCTTAATATTTATGTATATTCTGTTGCTATTGTTTCTATGGAGAACTGTGACTAATACAACCCTTAAATGGAAAAAGAACAAGAAATGAAGGAATAATGCAGCTATTGGAAAATTAAGAAAGATTTTCTGGATTAAAATAAGAGAAAAATAAAATTAAGATGGGATGTTGGGGAGGTCAAGACAGGGAAATTCATCAAAGGGGAGGGCCAGGGTAAAAACTATTACAGAATCATTAACTCCAATATGTACATGGACATTCTTTCCTGAACCCAAGCTATTTAGAGAAGGACCTAAGAATAGAGATTGATAACTGCAAAATATAATGACATCATCTTTACAATTTTCTCCCAGTATCTTTGGTGCCATTTTAGAAAATATCATTCACTCAAGAAAATCTGAAGTTGACACTGCCAAGTTCTTGTACTCCAACTTACCAGGCTCCTCCTCATATTGAAGCACAGGTTCTTTAAGCTCACCTAGACTCTTGCCTTGGAGAAATCCTCTTCTTTCCCTAACAGATCATCTCCTTGCTCCAATGGTGAAATCACATCTGATCTGCAGACAAAGACCCTGGACATACATTGTGCATTCAGTGCTGAGTATTCAAGTCCAATGCTGGCTATCAAAGGGAAAAAAAAGAGAATATTGCACATTGGTCTAGGAAGAAGCACATTGAAAGCTCTTCACTTATGAAGGAGGCACACCTGGCACTGTATCAAAGAAAATAAGGTTCCCTTGATGATGTCCAAGTCCAATTTCCAAAACATCATATAGAATCCTCAGTGATTTACTCTGAAGAAATTATATCACTTTTTAAAAGAAACCACTAAACATAAATAAGCTCCACCAGAATACAATAAATGCTATGTATATAGATTCAAACCCCAGGTTTGTTCCTACAGGAGAAAAGTAACTTAGTCTTTAATGAATTTATTTATTCATTCAAAAATATTTGTCTTCCCAGCACAGTCCTGGGTACTGAAGATTGTGCAGCAAGAAAGATTTGACATTTTGGTCAGGAACACTACATTCTACCGAGGTGACAAACCATATACAAGTAAATAAAGACTTTATTTTCATGTAGAGGTAAGTTCTATGAAGCAATCAGGGCAAGGAGTGGATTGGAATGGAATATGGGGAAGCTGTTTTAGATACTTGATACATATAATCAATGTTGTCAGAATAATGCACTGAGACCAGAGGACTGTTTTCCAGGATTACAATTTTGAACAGCTTTCTCTTGGATTTGCCATGCCTGGCCCACTCTTCCTGGGTGAAGTTTAGAGCTACAGCCTCAAAAGTCACTGATTCCTAAACAATAGGGGACAGTACACTTAATACAGCACCATCCTTAACAATGTTCAAAGACGGACAGCACCAGAAAATGGACACTATAATTATAGAAAGCTCAGACTGTATTTGAGGTTCCAATCAAATGTTTCTCTGGACTGACTTGGAATATTCATATTCTAAACAGATTTTAACTGTTATAAAGGAATAACACAGTTTAACAATAACCCACAATCCTCTACAGTAATGGACACAAGACATGGTAAATATTATCAAAAATTATTAAACTGTACAGTCTAAATTGTAAACTATACTGTAAACCACTGACAATGTTTACTAGCTATGTTTCTTTATCTGTATAACTGCTCTAACAATGCTACCATCCACACACACACACACACAAAAAGGTTTTAATATGTGGTGAGATAAGTGGAAGGAAGTTAGGTATATGAGAGTCTCTAGTATTCTGTGTGGGATTTTGCTGTGACCTAAAACTTCTTTGAAAATTAAATGAAAATTTGGGAGACACTGGGGAATGAGAGGGGAAAGGTGCCATGGTACAGATTAAACACCCAATAATGCAGTGATAAAAGGAAAAATAATAATAATTTTTTTTTGTTATTTTCCCATTTTTTGAATGTCCCAATCCATTAATTATATTTTATTTTTAGTTTTTTTTTTCTGAGTTTCCATGCATTTTATCTCTTACATTTAAGCTTATCATTATTATTTCATTTTCCTATTAATTGTATTTGGTTATTATATAGGCTTCATCTTCCAGGAAGTTTTAGACCACAGAAGGGTTACAATGGGGGCTGCAGAGGATCATTGGTGGGGGTGTCTGGGATGGGAGATTCATGAGAGGAAGTTCATTTGAATATACGTAAAGGATATATAAAATTGTTCAAATGATCAAGGGATGGGGCATGGTCACGGTGGGTAGACAATCACTCAATAAATGAGGGAATACTGAATTCCCAGCCTGGAGAACTCTGCCACACTCTCCAAGGGAGCAGCAACAGTCCCCTGAGTGCAGGGGCAGTGTCTGGCAAAAGAGGATGGTGCACTGATGGGTTCTTTTTATTGATGACTACCCTTATGAGTCTTTGCTGTTGTAATTGAAACTTATCCTACTATTATGGGGTGCCTAAGGGTTGCCAAGTGAGAGCCTCCTTGTTGCTCAAATGTGGCCTCTCTCTAAGCCAAACTCAGCATATGAATGCATTACCTTCCCCCCAGCTTGTGACATGACTCCCAAGGATGAACCTCCCTGGCAACAGGGATTAATACCATGTGCCAACTGGCAATACAACCAAAAAAGACCTTGAATAAAAGGAGGAAAAGGTAAAGACAAATGAGTTCATGTTGCTAAGAGACTTCAAAGAGAGTTGGGAGGTCATCCCAGAGGAAACATTTATGCACACCTCAATAGGATTTCATAGAACACCAAAGAGGATATCATCTGACACAGAGGGGTTCCTGAGGGCTCTGGAGACACCCAGGTCCTATAAAAGGGGGCATAGCTCCAGAGATTCATGCCTTATCTCTGGGCTCTACTTTGGAATCTGTGCTCCTGAGAGTGACAGAGTTGGACACAAATAAGTCCTCCCTGCACATGGTCCATCAGTCCCTTCTAATCAAACCTATATGTGAAGATGGAGTTTGTAGGTGTACTTCCAGAGACTGGAACCTCTGGCCTGCTCATGTGCCAGCTGTGCCTGGAATCTCAGTGGAGCTGCAACTCCTACTCTACAGCTCAATGGCCTCACCCAAGTCACCTGGTGAGGAGACGATGATGGACAATGGCTATCCCAGGGAATGGAGACAAACTGCAGCTGCAGGGAGGAAAATCCCAAGCTCCATATCCATGGGATGTAAGCGCCCTCTCACTTGGAGGTGGAGTGGACATCACCATCGCAGACTCCTCAGGATTGGGGGAAGAGCTATGGACTAGAGTGGACTTAATGGTATTCTGTTGTAGACATATTGTGATTCAAGCAATGGAAGAGATTATAGCAGTGAGGTGGAGCCAGTGGCCACTAGACACTTTCGGGGCAGCAAAGGAAACACATCTGTAATACAGGGTCTTTTTCAGGACTTCAGAATTATCCTGAGTGACATTACAATGACAGATATAGGCCATTTTACATCAGTATATACCATGCAGAACTGTGTGGGAGAGAGTGTGGTCTACAATGTGAACTATGGTCCATGCTTAGTGGCAAAGCCCTAGTATGTGTATATCCATTGCAGGTGATGTGCCACACTAATGAAAAATGTTTATGTAGGATGTTATGGGAGGTGTGGCAGGTGAGGAAGATGGGAAGCCCTGTAATTTTTGTGTAACATTTATGTAATCTAAGCATCTTTTAAAATATATATATATTTTTTTAAAAAATCAATTAATCAATAAAGGAATAACACATGACATATTCTATGAAAGGTTCTAGCTATTCCCTTAATAAACTTTGAATAAACTGGTGACTTCCAAATTGTTGTTGTTAAAATTTGTATTTGACAATCCATAACTAAGATACTCCTCTTCTCCCATTTCAAGTAAATACACAGGTTTATCACAAGACCATCAACTTCTGTGACCTACAACTTTTTAACAATGTCTATAGGTAGTTTATTTTCCTATATGATCCTCAGGATGTTCAAGTGTGAAATGGTTCACCAATTTGTTAGAAGTGCTGAGAGATCCAATGAACTAATGTGTAAAAAGATTCTTATCTATTAAACATTTATTAAATAGAGCTGACAGGCTTTTTATTATTTAAAGTGGCAAAAATATTGAAATAATATCCAGCATTCTTCAGAAATGAAGATTTCCTAGAGACTTAGGGTTTTAGTTTTCTAGGGTGATCCAGCAATTACCATGAAACTGAGTTAGCTTAAATCATGAGAATTTATTAGTTTACAGTTTTGAGACCAGGATAGTGTCTTAATTAGACAAATCAAGGTGTCATCAAAGTGATGTAGTGTTTTCTTCCCAAAGGCTAGCTACAAGCAATCCTTGGTTTCTCCTTTCCTTGTGGGTTTTGTTGATTTCAGCTTCTTGCTTCCCTGGTTTTCCCTCTGCATCTGAATTTCATTCTCCTATAAAGGACTCCAGTAAGAGGATTAAGCCCCATTTAGATTGTAGTGGGTCACACCTTAATTGTAGTAGCCTCATCAAAAGATCCTATTTACAATGGGTCCACAACCACAGGAATAGATTAAATTTAAGAACATGTTTTTTCTGGGATACATACAGCTTCCAAACACCACACTTGAGGTAAACAGGTGTTGCCTCACATATCTTAGATGTACATTTTATGGTATAAGGGAAAAGAGTTCAGAAGGACAAGCCAGAGGCTCTTCAGACTGTTATACTAACAGACTGTGATAGCTTGCTATGGCATGATGTCTGTCATTCTCAATATTCTTGGGGCCTAAAATGATCCATTATCTTTATTTTTTGTGTTGTCATCTCTTCTCTGTGATTAATATAATATTCTTGATTTGTTCTCACTTTTAAAACAGTTAAGTCCTTTTACAATCATGTTTACTCCTCTATTTACTTTCAAAATCTTTTAATGCCACTTGGATAAACAGGGAAACAAATACAGCTTCACAGTGACCCATGGTCTTATTTTAAAAATGTTCAAGCCTGACAACTTTTTGACATTTCACTTTTCCAAAATCAAATTTAAATGACATCTTCCGGATCTCAAAGAAATTGTTCTTTCACTTTTAAAAACAGAGATTCTAGAAATAGGTTTATTTGATATTATAAGATTTGCATAGGAAGATTTGCCGAATTAAAAAGGATTTTCTAAACTTATTTTGATTAAGTTTGTATGGGTAAAATGTTATTAATGTAAACATTTCAGAATTTATATGAACTTCCTAGGGATTCCTCAATGTCTTCACTGCCCATGAGATATCATAGTACTGATCTGCCTGATTTAGACAACAGTATAGTGTTATAGGTCATAATTTCACAGAAGCAACCAAATTTCCTTCTCAATTGCATTACTATTGTAATGAACTGTCATCAGAACTTGCACTTTTATTAAACAATAGTAAGGTAACCGGACTGTTTAAAGTTTTTGATCATCAATGGACCATTTTAATTATGAAACTTCACAGAAAACACTTGCAATCAGCTACGGGCTAGAGCACATCATATTAAACAAAAAGGACTGTCTCAGAAATCCATGGAAAGGAATATGCCAGGTACTCTGGAGCACAGGTTTCTAATGACATTGCTTAAATAACTTTAGAGACCATACCACTGGACTGAGTCAAAATTCCAGAATACTAGTGAAGACGCCAATGGGTTCAAGAAACTGAGAGGACCAAGGTTTAATTTTACCCAGGACTGAATGAACTGATAAAGAATGAGTCAAATGTCAAAGAAAACAAGAGAATACTGAAATTTGCAGAAAGAAGCAACATGTCATGTACAAGGGAGTCCCCAATACATTAAGTGCCACAGTAAACAGTGCCTCAAACAGCAGGGCTCCTGAAGGCTCTAAGACATCCAGAAATAATAAGACAGGGCAGGACTTCAGCACACTGTCAGTGGGCCATACTTTGCAATTTATGCTTCCTAGTATAACAGAGTTGCACTCATTTGTGGTTTCCCTATACATGGCTCTTCTGACCCTTCTATTAGAACCTATAATTAGTACTCTACTTGATAGGTTTATGTCCAAGAGACTTAATCTTGCATCTGCCCAAGTGCCACTTGAGCCTTGAATTTCAGTAGAGTCCCAACACCTAATCTCCAGTTCATTGGACTCACCCAATAGAATTAACAAGGAGATGATGATGGGCTATGCTCATCCCAAGGAACAGAGAGTATCTGCAGCTACAAGCAAGATAGCTCCCACCATCTGCCCCATGGCTTCTAGGCCCTCTCTCAATTAGAAACAGAGTGACCACCACCATCCCCAAATTCTCAAGACTGGGAAATGAACAACGGATTGATGTAAACTTATTATCATTTTACTATAGACTTAATATTCTTCCAGCAATGGAAGGACCCTTATCATTGATGTAAAGGCAGTGACCTTTTTGCTAGCATTTTCAAACTGAAGAAGGCCAAAAAGGAAATGGAGGGCTGGAATAATACTATTTACCAACTAGACCTAGCAGACCTATATAGATGTAGGGGTGTGTGTGTGTGTGTGTGTGTGTGTGTGTGTGCAAGAAATATGTAACTTAAATCTGTTTGAAAACAACAGAGTACATATTCAAGTACACAAGGATCATATCCCAGGATAAGCTATATGTTATATCACAAAACAAGTTTCAAAAGTTTAAAAAGATTAAAATCATATAAAGTATCTTATATGACCACAATGAAATGCAATTAAAAATCGGTAACAGGAGAACTGGAAAATTCACAAATGTGTGGGAGTTAAACAATACACTCTTAAAGACCCAATGGGTCAAAGAATTCACCAGGAAATTTGGAATTATCTAGAGATGAATGAAAATGAAAACACAAAATGACCAAACTTACATCAAATATTAGATAGAATGACAAAAAATGTAATAAGATAATGCAAGTAATAAGAATCATTGGCATTGAAAAGGAAGAATATTACTGCTGCCCTTACAGATACAGTAAAGATAATAAGAGCATATTAAGAATCACTGTATGCTAACAAATTAAATAACTTATGTGAATTGGACAAATCCCCAGAAACACACGAATTGACTAAACTGACTCAAGAAGAAATAAAATGATACGAAAAGACCAGCAGGTATGTATTGTCTCAGTTATCAAATACCTCCCAGTGCAAAGGGTTTAATATCCATGATCTAGAAAGAGATCTTATAACTCAATGATAAAAAAACAAATGATCCAATCAAAAATTGGCAGAAGACTTGAATAGACATTTTTCTCAAGAGGAACTACAAATGGAAAAAACATGAAAAAATCTTCAACATCACTAGCTATAATGCAAATGTAAAAACCTGAAAGCAGATTTTTCAAATGGATCTTTACATACCAATGTTCATAGCGGCATTATTCTCAACTGCCAAAAGATGAAAACAACCCAGTTATCTATTAGCAGATGAATGGATAAATATGTCATATATGCATGTGATGGAATATTATTCAGCTGTAAGAATAAATTTTCAATCCATTTGGCAACATGATGAACTTCGAGGACATTATGTTGAGTGAAACAAGCAAGAGACAAAGGAACAAATATTATATGGTTTCACTAATAGGAATTCAGTATATGAGTAAACTCATGGAGTTAATGCCTCGAATAAAGGTCACCAGAAGACAGATTGAGGGTAGAGAAGGGGAAGCTGGGGCTTAATTTGTGCAGTATATGTAATAAGGTTGATTGTTAATGTTTGGGAATGGATAGAGGTAATGATAGAAAGTAACTGTGATTGTAATTCATAGTGGCAATATGTGGGTGTGATTGCAGTTGAAAGGGAAAGTTTAGGTTCATGTATATCACTAGAAGGATACTGAGAAAATGATGAGACTGTATAGAATAGTGAATACTGTGTGTGGAAGGTGAGTGTGGTGAATAGTAAAAATATAAGAGTATTCTTCCCTGAATCAGAACAAATATATGTTAATATCACAAGGTTTTAAAAAATAGGGTGATATTTGGGTGGAAACACACCTAAATCAAACTATGGACTGTAGAGAATAGTAATATATTAATATTTCTCCATCAATGGTTAAAAAAACTTAAGCTAAGCTAAAGAATCCTGACACAAAGTACTACATATTGTTAGACTCCATTTACATAAAATGTAAATATCAGTAAATTTATAGAGATGGAAGTAGATTAGTGGTCATGTATGGCAGGGGAAGGAAAAAGGAATTGAGTGGTGCCTGGTAATGGGTAGGATTCTTTTAAAAATAATGAATATACTCAAAATTGACTACACAGATGAATGCTCAATGCTGTGATTATACCAAAACCATTTATGTATACTTCAGGTGGATTGTATAGTATGTGAATATATTTTAATAAACTTGCTTAAAGAAAAACACAAAAAATCTCTCCATGTAGTAAATTCAAAGACAATAAGGCTTCACTAGGGATTTAAATAGAATTTCTCTAAAGAAGATATAAAAATAGCCAATAGCCCATGAAAACATTTTCAACATCATTGGTTAGAGAAATGCAGAACAAAACCACAATGAAATACCAATTAACATCCACTAGATGTCTGTTAATTAAAAAACAAAAAATAGTAAATGTTGATGAAGATACAGAGAAATAGGAATCCTAATATATTGCTAGCAGCATTGTAAAATGCTGCAGACAATGTGGAAACCAGCTTGGCAGTTCCACAGAAAGTTGAAAATTGAATTACCATATGACCCAGCAATCCCACTTCTTGGTGTGTACTCAAAAGAAATGAATGCAGGGGCTCAAATAGATATTGGTACACCAATGTTTACAGCAGCATTGTTCAAAGTAGACAAATGGTGGAAGTGACCTAAGTGTCCATCAACAGGTGAATGAATAAACAAAAAGTGGTATGTACACATTGGAATGTTATTCAGCCATAAAAGTGGAGGATGTTACAATGCATACTACACAAAATGGATAAACCTTGAAGACATAATGTTTTGTAAAATAAGACAGACACAAAATGACAAATATTGTCTGATCTTGTTATATGAAATAACTAGAAGAAGGACATTTCATAGAGGCAGATAGTAGATTGTGTATTATCAAAGGCAGGAAGGGAAGAGAGGGAGGTGTTACTGTCTAATGGTTACAGAGTTTCTGTTTGAGGTAATGAAGAATTTGGGGTAAAGGACACTGGTGATGGTAGCACAATATCATGAATGTAATTCATCTCATTGAAGTGTCCCCTTAAAAGTGCTTAAATTGGAAACTTTTGATAGTATATATGGTACCACAAGCACAAGATCTTTTTTAAAAAATAATGAGAAATATAGCATCTCACACTCATGAGAACAGCTATTAAAACTAAATACTGACAAAGATGCAGAAAATGAAAGACCCTTGTACAATGTTGGTAAGAATAAAAACGATGCAATAAACACTGTGAAAAACAGTTGGGAGTTAACAGAACTGTCATATGACCTGGCATATACACAAAAGGATGGAAGAGCAGGAGCTCATACAGATAGGTTTGCATACAGTGCTCACAGCAGCATTTTCATAATAGCCAAAGATGGAAACAATCCAAGTACCAATTCTCAGATAAGTGGATAAAAAATATGGTATATATATACAAAGGAATATTATTCAGTTGTAAAAAGAATGAAGTCCTGATACATGCTACATCATGAATGAACTAAAAGACATCACATTGAATGAAGTGTCAGACACAGAGACATATTGCATGATCTCACTCATTTGAATCAACTGCAATAAGCAAGTTCACAGACAGAAAGTAGATTACAGCTTACCTGGTGCAACACAGTGCGGCAAGGGGGACCTAACTTATAATGGGTCCAGGGTTTCTGTTTAGGGTGATAGGAAAGTTCTGCTAATGGATGGTGGTGATTTTAGCACAGGGTCAGTGTAATTAATCCAACGGAATGGTATGCTTGGGATTGGTTGAGATTGTAAACTGTATGCTGCATATATGTTTCCACAATTTTAAAAAGGAGCAACTAAAGTCAATGACAATTCAATGCAATAAAATACCTGATCCTAAATGGCATCTAATAACAGAGGAGAAAAGACTCAGACATTATTGGGACATATTAAAAAATTGGAATATAAACTATGCCTTATAGCAATATTAAAAAATTTTAACTTAACTATACATAGGCAGTTACAGCAGTGAAGATCCTAATTCTTAGGATATGTTCATGAAAATATTGTGGTCAAGAGGCATGGTGTATCCAACCTATTCTTAAATGTTTAGGAGACAGGGAGGGAGAAAGAAGAATGGAAGAGGGATGGAACTTCAAATTTGGCAAAATGTTAAAAACTGTAGATCTGAGTATGAGAAGCAAGCATGCGTGTTGGTATTCTTTATTTTTGTAATAGTCTTGTAAGTTAGAAATTATTTCAATAATGTTAAAGGAAAAATAGAGAGAAATGTAAATGAGAAGGGAATTAAAATGGTAAACCAGAAAGTATCAATTAAAAACATTAACCAAAAATACATGTAAAATGGGAAGTGAGTGTGGCTCAAGAGATTGGGCTCCTGCCTACCATATAAGAGGTCCAGGGTTCGATTTCCTAGGTCTCCTCGTAAGGCAAAGTGGCCCACATGGCAAGCTAGCCTGAGCACAGAGCTGGCCCAAGTGGATTCTGGCCCATGGGGAGTGCTGGCCCATGCGGAGTGCTGGCACAGCAAGATGATGCAACAAAAAGAGACACAGAGGGCTGACAATAAGAGATGCAGCAGATCAGGGAGCTAAGGTGATGTAAGAGTTTGAGCACCTCTCTCCCACTCTGGAAGAACCCAGGATTGGTTCCCGGTGCTGCCTAAAGAGTGGAGAAGCGGACACAGAAAAAAACACAGTAAATGGACACGGAGAGCAGACAGTGAGCACAAAACAATGGGGGAAGGGGTGAAAAATAAATAAATAAATTTTTATTTAAAAAAATGTAAAAAACAAGTAAAGTAGCAATTTTAATTCTTTTATTATAAGTAATTTAATACATTAAGCCAGTCTCCACTCTAATTATTTAGTTTAATACTTTTTCTTTTAAGTAATTAATTCAATGATGCAGATTTTAGCATAAATAAATGATGATACAACCATTTTTTGCCTATAAGAGACCCACTTTATTTTTTTGGAGGTACCAGGAATTGAACCTGGGACTTTGTACATGGGAAGCAGGTGCTCAACCACTGAGCTACCCATGCTCTCTGAGACCCACTTTAGATCCAAAGGTCCAGAGAGGTTGAAAGTGAAAAAAATGGACCACAATACTGAAGTACTGCATGCAAATAATAATGAAAAGAGAATTAGGCTCACTTGAGTAGTATCAGACAAAATTTAAAGAAACATGGTTACAAAATATAAAGGAGCATTTATATATCCATACAAGGTTCAATATATCAAAAACATATAAAACTTATAAACATATATACAAAAAACAACAGAGCACTTAAACATAGAGAGGAAAAATGACAGATTTGAGGAAGAAATAGTCAGATCTATTATAATACTGCGAGAATTTAAATTTCCACTTCCACAAATGGATAGACAAACTAGACAGATGATCAGTAAGGATATAGAGGACTTGAACAACACTATAAGCCAACTAGAGCCAGTAGAATATATTCTACTCAAGGGTACAAGGACCATTCCCAGAAGACCATGTGTTACCCTACAACTTACATATAAACACTGAAGCCATAAGTATCTTCTATAACCAAAGTGGAATGAAACTAGAAATCAATAACAGAAAGGAAATTAGAAAGTTTCACAAATATGTGGTAATTGAACAACACATATGAACCAATGGTTCACAGATAAATCATGAGGGGCATTAGAAAACACTTTGAGATAAACAGAAATGAATACACAACATATAAAACCTAATAGGATCCACTGAAAATATTGATAATAGAGAAATTTATAATCAAAAACACCTATATTAAAAAAGAATAACCATCTCAAACAATAGCATAATTTTACATCTTAAGAAAATACACAAAGAATAGCAAACTAAGCACAAAGCTGGTAGAAGGAAATAAAGATTAGAGCAGAGATGTATGAGACAACACAAAAATAATAGAATCATTGTAACTAAAAGTTGGTTCTGCAAAAACATCAAAAAATTTGAAAATGCTATAAGTAGACAGATAAACAATAAAGGAAAGAAGAATCTATTCACTGAAATTAGTAATGAAAGTGGTGACATTTCTAAAATGGGTTTTAAAAGTATACTTTAAGCAATTGTGCCCCAACAGATTAGAAATCTTTGACAACATGGACCAATTCCTAGAAACACACCTTGCCTTTTGTGTAAATTTACTCTTAAAAAGTCCTTGCTCTAAAAAAAACACTTTTAAGGCATATTTTTAAAAACATATTTTAGATAATCATGTCTTGTATTTTTTACATTACCCTTTTTCTTTCCAGTCTGGCCATTTTGCAACATTCCTAAGGGTAGTTATGATGTTTTTGAGTCAGGGCTGTGCCAGTGAATGGAATTATACAGGCAAATCAATCAATCAATCAATCATCTGCCCTGTAGTGTTTAAGTTTGGTTTAGAAGAGAATTTTAAGTGAAAATGACAATGTTAACTTGTGTACCTACTATCGAAGGACTTCATTTTTTCAGGTGGGACAAATCTCCTGGAAAGAAACATGTGCTAGCTGAAACCTTAAACATTTAACTAGGCAAAGTCTTCAAAGATTTGCTTGGGATACAAATTTAATGAGAAAATGTACAAAATCCAAACAACAGTAGACTGTTCTTTGCAGAAACTGAGAGCAAAATGAACTGCAGGCAATTGGTTTCGACTGTACTGCAGAGAGCAGCAGAAAGAAGTATTCAGGTTGTGAGAGCCATTGTAAGCCCTATGGTCCTTGTTCTAAGGGCGGTGGGAAAGCATCAATGAAGTGAAAGAATGACACGATGAGATATTTATGTCCAATACAGGCCTTTAGGTCTAGGATGCATTGATGTAAGGACAAAAGAGTCCAGCAAGAGAAAATTTAGTAGGGTATTGGTGAATTTTAAATGTTGTATGATGGATGCCCATTGACTTAATGAAAAACACAGGACCAGTGACATGGCATGTAATCTGGAAAATGATGTCAGGAATAATTCTACCCCTTTTCCCTGAGTTCCACCTAGACAAAGTACAGGTGATGTACTTGGGGCCTCACTGAATCAACTTAAGGGGATCCCACTACTACAGTCTGGAACAATTTGTGCATTAAAATAAATAATGATAAAAGATGAGAACATATTGAAAAAAATTGAATACATCAATCTGTAGCATTATAACAAATAAACAGGTGTCAAGCAAGCCTTTGTAAGGCAACAAGCCAAATAAGGAATATAGAAGCAGTGTTGGTAATTGGGAAAAAATCACCATTTGACAACCATCAGAGCAGTGGTTGATTTGGATGAGAGGATGATGGGTGGAGGATGGATAGGGACTACAATATTGATATCAGAATATGTCCTCATAAAATGTCATTCATTATAAAGTGAAAACATGTTTTTGCATGGGGAAGAACCTGACAGAAATTTCATCAGGTTATCAAGTTCACATCACCAATGGGTGAGGCAAGTGGATCTCCTATCTCTCCTGATGGGCTGCACTCCTAATTCTCCTTATGGGCTGAACTTTGGGCCTAAATCTCAAGATGAAACACTGGGCAGATCCAGGTTGGGGCTATTTGTGCTCCTTAAATATTTCAAAGATGTGAAAATGAAAGAAACCCTCAGGGGGAGTTCCATATTGAAGTCAACTGGAAAAAAGTTGAATGGAAAAATTGATATTTTTGAGAGTTTGGAACAATGGACAAAAGTTGAAGGGGGCAGTGAATGGGAGTACAGCATTGAAGCAAAGGTGATTTCCTGATTTGGGATTTCCTAGGAATGCAAGATATATTCACTGAAGTATTTTTGTGAAATGTTTGTTAGTGGGCAAATGCGGTAAAATTAAAACAACTGGGGAAACAAATGGGGGATCTTAGTGAAGGGATCATGAGTTATTTTTACCTACTCCTACAATTTTTTTAGGAGGTACCAGGAATTCCCAGGACCTCATACATGGGAAGCAGGAGCTCAACCACTGAGCTAAACCTACTCCTCTTGAAATTTTTATAAATATGATATTTCTAATTAAATGATTTTTAAAACACCAATGTCACTACCATGGTACAAAAGTATTGAGGACAAATATATTTAAATGCACTTTAACCAAAGTTGTGAAAGCAATTGAACTTTCAAGAGTCTAGATGTTATTAAGAAGGAAATGTGTCATTATTATATTAATAGCACTATGTCTTTAGTGTCCTAATTGAGTTAGGGTGCTTGTCAAAACAGCAAGATATTTGTATTCCAGTTTCTCACAGGTACTCCTTCCACTGCCGCATGTTGTGGAGACTGACTGCTCTTTGAATCATTCTTCAAGCTAGGGGCATGCTACTCCAGAATTTCTTAGGCTCACTCTCTGTGGCTTCAAGAGGTGGCTGACTTTATTTCAGATTTTCTGTACTTGGCTTTTTTTAGTCTATGCATATGTCTTTCAGGGGATAGTCTATCTCTTTTCCCTTCAGGAGTCCCTTGTAAGATATTAGGGAGTATAGGGGCATGAGGTAATGACTTGATCACAGCAATGATTTGTAAGGTGGAGAAGTGCTGTGGGTTATGAAATCCTGGCACTTATCTTTATGAGCCAAGCTGGGAGGGGAACAAATGTCTTCAGACTACTTCACAGACAAGTTAACATTAATTGATTTTTTATGTAATATCAGACAGACCTAATGTATATGTGATATCAAATGAAGAAATATACTATGCTGACATCAAAATTCCTCATTGAAAATATATTACAAATATTTTTGCAAATTATTAGTGTGACATGATACACTGAACTAAGAAAAATTAGTTAATAAATCTCAACAACAAAAAGACCTCAAAATATACAAGCGTGGATGGCAATTAGGACTATCCACCAGTTCAATTCATTAATCTAAAATTTAACTAGACATATGAATACATTTTCAAATTGAAAATAGAAAAAGAGAAAATTTAAAAATTTGAAAATATTTTATCACCATTTCAAATATTACACCTCACTCACTTGGTAGCTGCCACTGCAAGCACCCTTAAGGAACTGGGGGAGGATTGTGGCCCACCTGGGTGGTGGCAGACAATGCAATGGTGATGTCTGTGAGCCAGGCAAGTACCATGGTGGCAAGGCAGGGCCCCATGAGTGGCAAGTCAGTTTGGGTTTAGGTCTCCCTATGGTTCCCAGGATATGGGCTGGGCTAGCTACATGTGTGGGAGCAGCAGAGGCAGAGGCTCTGGTGCCTCACTCTCCTCCCCCTTTATCCTGAGCTGGGGCATGCCAGGTGACCCATATGCCTGGAGGGGGTTCTGCGGCCCCAGAATGGGAATTCTCTACACCAGGATATGGCTGCTCAATCACCAGGAACACAAAGTTATCATTGCTGGGTTGTATAATGCAGGGAACACTACCATCCTTTCCCAGTTTTCTATGAATGAAGTTGTACATACATCCCCTACAATAGAAAGTAATGTAGAAGATATAGTGCATTAGGACCTAAGAAAAGGTGGTTTGCTGACTTTTGCTAATAAACAAGATGTTAAAGAATGTGTGACTGTAGCAGAAATCTCCCAGTTTTTTAAACTAGCTTCCATTAAGGATCACCAATGGCATATCCAGGCATGCCGTGCTCTTACCGGTGAGGGACTGTGCCAAAGAACTGAATGGATGATGTCAGGACTTAAGATGAGATGATATATAATGAGCCCTTTTTATAGACTTTGTATAATCAAAGTGCTGGGCTTTACCTGAAAGCTGCAAAAATTAATGATTTAGATATATTTATAATAAACTCACTCAAACTTTATCCATAGGAAAACAAAAATGAAGTCTTACCTTCCAATTTGGTTTCTCCTTTGTTCCTTTCAAAGTAAAGTCTTAAAGCTGTGACTGACATTTTTCTCATAATGAACTCTCTCTGGATACAGTGTAGTCTGTGGTAAGAATAAACGGAGAGGAAGATATTGTTAACTTGAAGAACTTTACTATCAGTATAAACTTCCCTAGTTGCATGTTCTCTTCTTGTCCTAAGTCAAAATACAAATCAGCACAGATACTCAGTTTCCAATAATTTAAAAGTGTAATGTTTTCATGAAAATAATTTTTCATAAGGTTGAATATGTATTGTTTACATATCTCAAGTTCAAGTTAATGGCTTTAATTTATGTTCTAAAGAAAAGCTATAAGTAACACAAAAATTAGTAATGCCCTTACTTGGAACCATATACTGGCATTGGTGTTTAGGGCCATTTTGTACTTGTCTCCTTAGGCTCTCTGTATTGTGATAACCAACCCCCAAATCATTGAACAGCTCTTAAAAAAAAAGGAAGAAAGAAAAAGGAAAAAAGCTTGACATTGTGGAAATAATATTTTTTTCTTGTTCAAATTAGGCAGAAACATACTACAACTGAATGGAACATATATCAGAATACTGGCTTAAGTATTACCACTGGGTACAATTACACAGCAAATAATTATCAGTTCATTCCTTGCATAGGTCTGTACGTCATCTATATTACTGAATAAATTGTTGTTCTTCTTATCAGTCATTAGCTGTGATTAAAATCACCAAGTAATTATTTTCAACATTAATTGAAAACAGTTGTGTGAAACAGGTCTATTCTTGAAGTAACAGAATTATATGTGTGCATTTAAAGTAAATTTGAAAGGAAAAGTGAAGTATATTTTCCAAGCAACAACAATAATTTTATTTTAGGAAATGGAATAGATTGATATTTTTAAATTTCTATTTGTTGTTTATATCTTGTTCTACCACATGAATACACTGTTTGGGAAAAAAAAAAAACATTGCTACAGAAAATAGGCATATATGAAATGATGCGATTGCAGACATACTGATTTCACCTTTCCATAGAAATATACAAAATTAAACTAAGTCAGATTTTGTGTTTTCTACATAAATTTACTTTCAATTAATATGTATGATTTACAAAAAACAGCCTCTGACACAGCTTTTTAAATAAACTGATAGTTTAAGTCCTGGACAAATTTTAACTTAAGTACTTTTCAGCAGCATGCAATAGTAGGTATTAAAAATCAAATTCGTGTTTTGAAATTCAAAAACTGATTTCTGTTGATGCATAAATTTTGCTTAGTACAAACTTATCCTAACTTGAAGGTGAGATATCTTGTAAAATTCACATAACAAATAACTAATCAATTTAAAGTGTACAATTCAGGGACAATTACTACATTCTCATGTGCGAGTATCATCTCTATATAATTTTTAAATAGTAACAGTGACACTGCAACAAAAGACATGTCAGCAAGCTAAACTTAAAAGCAATAGAGAATCCTCATGTGGTCACTTTTATTAAAGCCAGGAAAATAAAATTATTATAAAGTTTGGGGGTACTAACATTTAAAAGTAATGCAGGGAGTTGTATTACCCGTACTTGTAAATTTGTCAATATTTTTTTCAACTATGTAAGCAGTGGAGGAAAAATTAACCGATATAAAGTAATTAATAAAAGCATGTACACAGGAACGCCATTTTCCTTCTCCTCATATGTCTCAGTCAGGACCGGCCTGTCCCCAACTTCCCCACTGGAAGGTTACAATATATTGCCTATCCCTTTCAGTATTGTAGATGCTTTTCCTCTCTCTGACTCTCTCAGGATTGTCTCCAGCAAGATTCGTGAATCCATAAAAAGTCCTATAGCATCCAGATTTCGAGCTGGCAAGGCCCACAATGAATGGATGCTTTGGTAAAATACATCTCCTAAAATATTACCTGAGAAAGTAGAGAATAAACTACATGGGAACAGGGCAGAATCTCAAAGTTCTGAACTCACTATTTAGGAAAGAAAACACTTCAAAGAAGGCACAAAGCAGTTACTGCCCCAGCCTCAGGCAGAAAGAGGAGACCATTTCCTTCCTGGGGCAGCTGTTCAGGGTCCCCGATGAATGTGGAGGCATTTCCAGTGGGGTTTTTGTCAGAAAAGGCGGTTTCACGCACCCCCTGCAGGTCAGCGGGACTCAGCTCAGGACATTGTGACCCACCTTGGTGGTACAAATGTGCCCCACCCCATACCTGCCCTGCCCTGTGGCCTAATCACTAAGATTGTGTTTGAAGTATTCAATGCCAGTAGACTGAGCCAGGGTGAAGTGGAATTCTCAGCACAGTGAACATTGAAGGTTCAGAAAGAATGTCCCACAGTAGGAGCAGGAGTCTGGGACATTCCATTCCTGGCACAGACTCCCAGGTCCACACTAGGCCTGGGACCCAGGGTTTTATCCCCACCCCCACCCTTCTGGAAGATGGCAAGATAAAGTTCCTGGTGCAGCACAAAGCCTGTATGTGACTTCCCACATGACTCAACTTAGCCAGAGTCCTCCCTGCCTTCACCATACCAACCCTCTGCCCAATCCAGTCAGGAGATATCCACAGTTTGTTGGTGTATTTATTGGGGCTCAAGGAAGTTGACTTGTCCAGGAGCTCACTGCCACCTGGAAGTTTGGTAGCCCCAGAAGAGTGCACACAGCCCAGGATGCACAGAGATGCAGGGTTCACAGGAGCCCAGCAGGGGGCTACCCCTGCTTTGACTACCTTCAGTCTGAACTGAAGTTTCATAGGGAATATCCAATATAAAACCCTGGACTCAGCAGGTAAGTAACCAATATGTTAAAGCGAAAATCTTTCCCATATTCTTTTTTTTTTCTGCATTCATCACTTCAATCATTATTAGAGCATTTTCATTATTTCAATAATAATGAAAATAAAATCAGGAAAATTCTTCACCTCTCAATCTCTTTTTCTCCTGCTGTACATAGATGCTATTTCTGGCTATTCCTGCACAATTATTTATTTATTTATTAAGTAGTTTCATTGAGACATATTCACAAACCATATGATCTATCTAAAGTATATAAGAAATGGCTTTTAGTATAATCACAATATTGTGCAATCATCATCACAAAAAATTTAGAATTATTTCATTCCCCAAAGATTAAAAACTCCTCACCTTAGAATGCTTCTCCTAGGACCAAATAACAATTAATCAAATTTCATTTTTATAAGTTGATATCTATTACAGTTTATATAAATGGAACCTTAAAATATGTTACACAATATATCTAGCTCATAGTAAAATGCAAATATACAGTATTTGTCCTTTTGAGTCTGGCTTGCTTCACTCAACATAATGTCTTCCAGGTTCACCCATGTTGTCTTATGTTATTTGACTTCATTTCTTCTTACAGCAGCATAATATTCCATTACGTGAATACACCACAGGTTGTTTATTCATTCATTGGCTGATGGACACCTGGAATATTTCCATCATTTGGCAATCATGAAAAGTGCTGCTAGGAACATAGGTATGCAGATGTCTGTTTGTGCCACTACTCTCTGTTCTTCTGGGTGTATACCCAGTAGCGGTATTGCAGGGTCATGTGGCAAATCAATAATGCAATTTCTTTTAGGAATTGCCAAACAGTCTTCCACAGTAGCTGTACCATTCTGCATTCCCACCAACAGTGAATAAATGTTCCCATCTCCCCACATCCTCTCCAACACTTCTCATTGTCAGTCTTTTTAATAGTGGCTATTCTGTTAAGTGTGAAATGATATCTCATTGTAGTTTAAATTTGCAATTCCCTAATCATTTTTGATGTTGAATATTTCTGATGTGTTATTTTTTTGCCATTTGTATTTCTTCTTTGGACAAATATCTATTCAATTATTTTGCCCATTTTTAAATTGGGTAGTTTGTCTTTTTATTGTTGAGTTGTAAGTTGTAACATCTCTTTATATACCATGAATATTAAACACTTCTCAAATAATCATTTCAAAATAATTTCTCCCATTTGGTTGGCTGCCTTTTCAACCTTTTGACAAAGTCTTATGTGGGGCAAAAGTGTTTAAATATGGGAAGGTCCCATTCATCTTTTTTTTTTTTTTTTTGCATATGGCTTAGGTGTAAGGTCCAAGAAACCACCACCTACCACAAGGTCTTTAAGATGTTTCCCTAATTTCTTTTAGTAGTTTTATGGTCCTGGCTTTTCTATTTAAGTCTTTGATCCATTTTAAGTTGATTCATGTATAAAAAGTATGATAGGGGTTCTCTTTCATTCTTTGGGTTATAGATATCCAGTACTCCCAGCACCGTTTGTTAAAGAGACTGTTTTGTTCCCTAAACAAGGACTTGGTAGGTTTGTCAAAAACCAGTTGATGATAGGGAAGCGGGTGTGGCTCAGTGGATAGAGCCCCCGTTTACCATATGGGAGGCCTGGGTTCGCGTCCCTAGGCCTCCTTGTGAGGGCAGGCGGGCTCACGCGGCGCCGTGGGCTGATGCGGCAAGACCTCACAGCAAGGGGGAGATAAGCAGACACAGAGAAGACACGCAGCGAATGGACACAGCAGCACAAGCAGCAAGGGGGGGATAAATAAATAAAATAAATAAATCTTAA
>JAQZBX010035399.1:0-24584 GCA_029593785.1 Cabassous unicinctus
TATTTTCAATTTTGGTTAAGTATCATATGTTATTTAAATTAGAGTTGAATTATTGAGGTTGATCATTTACTTAATTGTAATAGCTAATATACACACACGTGAGTAAGAGTGTTTGTATCTCCCCTTTTCACACAAATTTGGCATATTTGGGGTAATTTATGTTACCAATCTACAAAATCTTGCTTTGTTGTTTTCCGTCGGTTACCTTGTTGTTAAGGAAGTAGCTTTTTGTTTTAGAGTTTGTTGTAAGAGAATTTCCAGATACATGTATTTTTAAAATTATCATTAGCTAATCTAAAACCTTTTAATAATAAACTTTGGGAAATGTGAGGCACTCGCTGAGTACAACATTCTTGGTAGTCAGAGAATAGGATCAGATTTTGAACTTGGGCTAGCAGTTTGAGATGAGGTAGAGGACATGCAAAGTGACCCATTCTGTTGATTTTGAGTTAACTCTATTTCTCAGGCTAATACTAACCCCTGCCTGACCCTTACAAAGGCATCAGTGATCTTCTCTTCTCATCCTATTGCTCTCTTCTTTTAAGTTACTCACTTCCTAGCCTATTAGGAAAATCTTCAAAATCTACTCATTAAACATGCACGTATACAGGATTTATTGGCCAGCTACCAATGCCTAACCATCAATAAAAGGGTATTCTCTAAATAAAATTCTCAGATCAGCAAGAAGTGACTGTTTTTTATTCAATTTAACAAACATCTATGGGGCACTTACTCTGATCAAAGTATGTGGGTGACAGGAGGACTTATAAGTCAATAGTTTCTAATTTCAAGTACTTGCCTTCTTTTATTTTCCTTATTACTTTGCCAGACCTTTAAACATGGTAATGCAGGGGTTCTTAACTTTTTTTGTTCCATGGACCCTTTTGCCAGTCAGGTGAAAACCATGGACCCCTTACCAAGACCACACTGTACTGTGTAGTATTTAATAAATATATCACACCCACACATGTCCCCACAAGAATAACGTTTTTTTTTTTTTAATTTCAATTCAAGCTCATGGACCCCTTGTTAAGAACCCCTGTAACAGTTAATGGCATTTCATGAATTTTTGTAAAGAAAGATATTTTTAATTAATGGCATTCTTAGGCAAACATGCTTCAATAGAGAGAAACTAGGGTCTGCCTGGTATCAGGATCTTCTAGACCCTCAGTGTGGATATGGAGACTTATTCTTAGTGGACATAAAGAGGGGGTGTGGCCTGGACACCATGTCTGACAGAAGTGAGCCTTCCTATATGTCCTGTCGGTTGCACAGACCCTCGAATGACCCCGGGGGAGACAGCTGGAATGCGCGAAAAAGAGCTCAGATTATGTGAGCCAAACATGTGAAAGCACCTGGCAGACTGCCTCACCATGTAGGAGCTCAGTAAATGATAGATGCTATTTAATATCGTTGTTGTTTTGCTGTTTAATTCTGATGACCCTTATTCAGTGGAGATGGACGGCCGTTCGTTCAGTTGGCTATTTATCAAGTTAGAGATGTGATAAGCAGGGTCCTGGGTGCAGGAGATTCAGTTGAGAACTGGATAGACATAGCCATGCCCTTGTTGGACTTTTAGTGATGTGGAGGATTCAGATGAGTATGCAGGCTGCACAGATGGAGTGTACAGTGATGAAATGCAGAGTGCCTCAAAGGTGGGGTACAAGGAGGCATTCCCATTGGAAGGGATGTTTCAGCTGGAGAGAAGGTAGGTGCTGGTCAGAGTTGTTCCAGGCAGAAGGAGCAACATAGTGTGGGGATAAGTGCACCCTGGGGACTTGTGTGTACGGCCTGGATGGGGGAGACAAGTGGGGCTGGTTCTTAGTTCACTTTGAAGGAATCTGGGCTTTATCCTAGGAGCAGTGGAGAGCTATAGCTATTTTTAAATAGGACTAGTTTTAAATAGGAGGTTTAGATAGGACTAGTTTTAAATAGGAGTGTGCCGCGATCAGATAACATGTTAGAAAGACTTCCCTGGTCACAGCGAGGGTGAGGAGCTGGGTTGGTGGAGAAGATGCTGCAGAACCAGAGGTAGTGGCAGCACCAGGGCTGAAACCATGCAAGGCCTGACATTGAACACCTGTACCCAGGAGGGGCCGAAGAATGCAAATAACCCAGCAGAAACATGGCTAATGGGGCAAAAGAGAGAGCTGGAGAGAAGGAGCGGAGCAGAGTGCCCTGTGTGCCTTTCTCTCTTGAGCCAGCTTTGGTGTTATGTGTATTCTTTAGCAGTAGGAAGTTGAGAGGATCTGTTTGCTCAAGGGCCCTGAGAAGAATAGGCATTAGAGAGCCAAGCCAGTCACAGAACCAATAACAGAAGCTGCAGCTGTCCCCTGGAGAAACGTATTTACATGTGCACGGCGTGGAGAGACCTGCTGCCACATTCAGGTCTTTTCAGTCACAACAGCACCTGGATAATGATCACATCCTCCAAAGCCAGGCGTTTGAATATGAGAACAGTAATCAAATGATTTCCCCAGGAGCTGAATGGGTTATCACGATTAGCTTCTTGCTAAACTATGAAACTGAAGACTTTCTGGGAACCAGGTTGCGGTGGCTACTTAAATGCTCTTTCTGTTTTTCCTTTTTTAAGGCAAGTAGAGAACCCTTGAAACTCCCTACCTTTCTTCTGATTTTTCAGTTTCTCCTTCCAGTGCTAATTTAGAAAGAGAGGGAGGAAGGAAGGACCGGAGGAAGGAAAGGATGGACCTCAGTGTGCACTTAGGCCAAACCTAAAGGTTGTAGTTTTTTAATCATTTTTCTAACAGGTTTCTCCATTCTCCATGGGTTTATTGAATTCTTGCTAAGAACAGAGGCGTCTTTCAGGTGTCTTTCTTTGTGGAGCTGGTATGTTTTCACATTGGTTGGAAGATAGGGCATGCCTGGAAGGCTTCCTAATAGTTCACTTTGGTAATGTGGACAGACCCGGTTTATGGGGCCCAGGGCACTGTTACCTTTCCAAAGCAGACTGCTTACATATCCAGTTTGAGCCTCAGCCGTGACGGTACTGTTTCTACTCCTGGTAACCTTTGCCTGAGCCTGGTTTTAAGTAGTCAAGCACTTTAAGGTCTTGAGTACCTGGTTGCTGAGAGTATACGAACCCAGGAAGAACCCCGGCCTCTGCACGTCCCTGGCTCTGGTCAGTGCTGGTGCAGGGTGGCCACCATTTTGAAAGCACTCCCTCTGCCCATGCCACACACAGTGTCCTCTCCACACATACACAGCCCAGAAATGGAAGCGGTGGGTAAAGTAGTTGGGGCAACAGTGTCCTGACAGCCTTCATGCAAAGCAGAAGCGAGAAATTTCATTTAAAATAGGAAAAAAAACAACTACTAAACAAATAAAGGAAGAAAGTTGGAAAGAAAGTCTATTGGAAAGAGCAAGTTAGAGTTCTAGGATTAAGAAGTAATTAAGAGTTTCACAAATTAATAATGTGAAAGACATTTTTCTCTGAATTACAGAAAATGTCCGAGTGTGTGATGTCACCTCATAGTGCCTGGGTACCTGTGACGTTCAGGGTAGTGATTTTCTGAGTGGTTCCTTCTAGCTCCCTCCAAGTTGTTTGCCTCATCACTGGCTTATACTCATGGGGACGCCCTGAAATGTCTCCTTTGTTTCTCAGAAGACATGTCCTTAAGTTTGAGTTGGCATTTCATTTGTTATTTTTATTTAGGCTAAAAGAATAAACTTATAAATTTTCTGGAGGCCAAAAAAAAAAAAAAACCCAACAACAACAAAAACATGTTGACTATAGGTAGCGATTTTCCCTGGCTTTTGATTTTATAGATCAAGAAAAATAAATATAGAGATAATAAAATCCTATGAAGTGAAAGCTTCAAAGGGATCATCTTAGTAAAGACAAAAAGTGTTCAGAGAAAGTCTGTGGGGTCAATTTATTAATAGCATTCAAACCTTTCAAGTTTTCTTTGTTCTTTTAAAGTTACGGGAATGAATTAAAAACAAGCTTCCCAGTCTATCATGTATCATTGAAACCCAAATCACAATAGTATTTGTTTTGTTACAAACAGGGAGGCTGTGAATCTATTATTTATTTTTATTAAAGGTGCAAGTTCCAAAGAGAGGCCTGTGAATAGCCAAGAGAAATAGGAGATGAAGCCTTTCATCTCTGCTCAGTCCTTTCCCATGTGACCCAGGTCAGCAGAGATTGAATGCTCCTGCTAGTCTTGTGAATATGTTTGTTTACCTGGATTATGTTCAAAAGGTAAAGAAAAAGAAAGGAAAAAATGAGGAAAATCACAAATCTGCCTTTACATTTTAGAACAGAAGATTTCAAATTGTAATTAGAGAAAGCTGTATTCTCCTCATTTCCAGACCTTGAAAATTTTCCCATCAAACTCATTTGTACTTTGGGTCTTTTATGGGTCATTATAAAGAATGTAGAATGATAATGCTGCATTATTCAGACTTCCCTTCTATATCCACCACCTCCAAATAGGCCCCTTGGGGTCACTATTGTTAAGAGAGTTGAGAACGAGCTTCAGGTTAAGGCTTCTGAAATTATACTGTGCACCTCCTTCTGGTTGGGAAGGAGCTTGGAGCTTCTGCAAGCAAGATAAGCTGCACATCGCCTAGCTAGAGAAGCTTATGCCTTCCTCAGAAGACTGCGGAGCAGGCACACAAAACCTTGAGTCCCAGTTTGCAATCAAATGGCAATGGTGACGGCTGGAGACCCCTTAACTCCTCAGTACCCCTTGTTACTCTTTTAAGAAATCAGTTTATGAATACCATGTCCTCAGCTATCCAGCAGGTAATTTCTTTACATGAATACTTCGGTTGCACTTTGGTAAAACTGGTATCTTTCTCTTGCTAGAAAAAGCACGTCATGATCCAGTCTATCGTTTTACTCCAGTGTTGGAATCATTACTTATACCGGTGTGAATCATAAACAGTCATGTATAGACATGTATATTTTGTCTGTTAAGCTCATGTGCACAAATGTAAAAATATTTCTTCATATGCTCCAGAAACTGGAGCTTCTGCATTTTGTTCCCAATGCTTCCTTGATACAGGTGAAAGGTGTTTACTTGTAGATTGCATACCTGGCTATGCAAAGCAGAAGCTACTTCCAGAGCCCAGCTATTGCTTAAACCTGCCCTCTGGAAAAATTCAGAAGGCAGGAAATAGCAATTTAATTTCTCTAGTATCTGGCAGGGTATCTGGGGAAATCGTAGACTTTTGGTGTGTTTCCTTTGGCACTTCTGCCATGGTGGGTAGACCTTCTTCATCCTGATCAGTGCTTTTGCAGCTACCACCTGACTTGACTCCTTCACTGCAGCCCACTGCAGTCCTCCTAGAGGCGGGCTACGCTGGAGAAGCTTCACTTGTCTCTGAGTGCATTCCAACTTAAATTTGTCCTCCTGTCTCTGGAATCCCAGCCCCACTGCAGCACTCCCTTAGCCTGCCTTGGAACTTCACTTCCTTACGCTACTCGGCAACTCAGCATATAGTCCCCCAAACAGTAATATCTAAGGGCAGCACTCCAAGATGGGTACTATTATTTATACTACTTTACACATAAAGAAACTAGGTAACCAGCTCAAGATCTCAAGGCCAACAAGTCATAGCATCAGATGGATCAGGCTGTCTGACATGGAGCTGTTAACCAAGGCTGCCTCTAGCCATCTTGGACTTAACGAGTTCATGGAGATTTTCATTCCCTGAGACTGGCCTCTTCATGCATTTCCCTCTTCCCTCACCACACCGCTCCCATCTGTGCAGTAAGCCCCTTACTAGAAGTGACCCTCCCTCTATGGAACCCCCATAGAACTCTCTCATTCTTCTGCTGTTTATTGAGCTCTTTGTGTCAGACACTTAGGAGCTTTACATGTCTTTTAACTTAACGTGAAATAAACTGAGACTTTAATTCTTGCAGCAGCCCTGTGAAGAAAGCATGATCTCTATTTTACAAATGAGGGAACTACTTTGAATTAAGTTTTATGCCCTCCCCCCGCTCCGAACATGTTATAAACTTCTTGAGGGAAGAGACCATCCTTCTTTCTTTTCCTGCATTCCCAGGCAACCTATAATATGTCCATACACCAAAGAGGCATGCCATGAATGCATTGTTTGATTCGGTTTAATGGAATTCTGAAGCCATTAGAGAAATAGGTAAAAGAAGAAAAAGCTGAGAAAGGTGGTGAAGTGGATCCTTTTGATTCATCTTATAATAATGAGAAGTAGTGAAGTCTTCCCACCACCTCTTTTTGGATTCATCTTATGTTTTTTTCCTGTGGTTTCCATCACTTTTCCTATAAAGAGGGTGTTTATAAAAGCAATATCACTGCTAGTCTGATAGTCTTTGTCCTAATTTTGCAAATAAAGGAAGCAGAGTTCCCTTTCAGTTTCTCTGGGCAGGCCTTTAGCCCTCCCAACCTAGCCCTCCCATTTTTCCAGCTTTTTATCTCCAGTGACCCCTGGCACACCTCTGGCCCAAGTGTGGCAATAGCTTTATTACTAAGGATCTCAGTGGAACCCACAGGAGAACTACACATACTGGGAAGGATTGTAGGCAGACAATAAAGGAATGGCGCAGGTAGTGAGTACGTATCGAGGATGCACACGCCTGCAAGAGTGTATTCGCATGGCCCTCCCTTCTGTTAGGCAGCCAGTCCTCGTCCTTAAACAAGGGGCTAGGGTGGGAATGGAAGCATTGTGATAAAGAAACTCCAACTGGGGGCTCTGCAGAACTGTTTTACAGTTTCAAAGGCTCTGTTTCTTGCGATGGGGCCCTGGCTGTAGCCTTGCTGGTCGTTTATCAGCATGACCTTGTTTACAGCTCTCCCACTAATGAGGGTTATCATTTGTGCCCAAGAGTATGTAAATTTGGCAGTTCTTGCTTTAAAATAACATTTTCCATCTTTCCGGAAGTAAACGGTTTTCTCAGTAAACAAAATTTCAGTTTATTATGTTACCATTTAGAAACTTTCCTCTTCTGGTGCCAAATTGCTCTTAAAGATGACTGATTTATAAAGAATATTTTATTTACCTTGAAATAAGATTACATTTAGAGTAGTATTAGAACACAAGGACAGTCAACAATCCATTCCTAGAAAGAACTGAAGAGCTAAAGACTGGAAACCACATCCTTAGTTAGGCCTTTTTTTTTTTTAAAGATTGATTTATTTGTGCCCCCCCCCCATTGTTTTGTACTTGCTGTCTGCTCTCTGTTCCTCTGTGTCTGCTTGTCTTCTCTTTTAGGCGGCACCAGGACCTTCTGGAGTGGGAGAGAGGCACTCAATCTCTTGTGCCACCTCGGCTCCCTGGTCTGCTGTGTCTCTTATTGTCTGTCTCCTGTGTCTCTTTTTGTTGTGTCATCTTGCTGCACCAGCTCTCCTGTGCGGGCCAGTACTCCGCGTGGGCCAGCTTGCTTTTCACCAGGAGGCCCCAGGAAACGAGCCCTGGACCTCCTTTATGGTAGATAGGAGTCTAATTGCTTGAGCCACATCCGCTTCCCTATTTAGGCCTTTTAGAGTTTGTTTCTATCTGGTTCATAACACGTATTTCTGTAGTATTTATTGAGCAGCTGTTCTGTGCAAGGCCTTCTATGTGGGTCTGCAAATGCAGGCTCTGGGGCTGACTGAGTGGAAGAGAACTAACTCTGGCCTAAATAAGTGAGAGGAACAGACTTTGGGAGTGGGACTGGCCAGGAGAGGGGGGCCCAAGAGAAACAGAGGCAGGTGGGTGGAGTCTGTAGAGAGAGAGGGGGCTGAGCAACTGCCCCACTGCCCTAACTTGCAGTGAGGTGCCCATGCTAGCAATACCTGGGCTGGTGTCTTGCAGTGAGGTGCCCATGCTAGCAATACCTGGGCTGGTGTCTTGGGGAGGGGAGTGGGGGAGAGGAAGACTTTAAATCACACAAAAAGGACCAAGTTCCATTGGGTCATCGTAGACAGAGGAAGAACCCAGCCGTGACCTGGAGTCGTAAGGGAGCGAGTATGCCCAGTTGACACGATCATGGGAATGCATCTCTTAGGACTTAGCAAAACCGAGGAAGGTTCTAGACTCCCCACAGGATGTGGGAAAGGACTACAGAAGCAATTTTTTACAGTGTCAAAGGACAGAGTCACCTTCACTGTCATCTGAATGTCACGGGGAAGTTCTTCGTGTTTTGCAGGCACGGGGAAAGTGCTCATGGAGAGGGAGATGCATTTCAGCAGGGAGGTGACCTGTGCTGGGGAAGCATGGGAGGGCCAGTGCGGTGAGAATTCTATAATACACTTTTTGAGCAGCGAGGACCCAACAGGGTTGGCTAGTGTCCTAGCAAAGCAGTGGGTATGATTTCTAGCTGTAGCTGCAGAGGGGGGGGCAGCGGGGAGAGCAGGGCTCAAGGCAGACATTTGGGGATTGGCGTGGTGGGCACGGGCTGAGGTCCCGTCAGTGAGGGATTCTTGGGCACGTCTGAAAATCCTGTTGAAGGGGCTGGTAAGAGGCCAAGTCCTAAAACAGAACTATGCTCATGGGCCTGGGAAGGAGGGAAGGATTGAGACTCTACCAGTGCAAGTGAGGCCGGAAGCAGAGGAGAAATGGGGGAGCAAAGGGAGAAGGTTGCAAGGAGTCGTGGTCAGGGGGATTTAGAGAGTTGGAGATATGTTTGTTTTTTTTGAAAAGAGCCACCTCTTTAATATAAAGTCTTCATTAAGAAAACTAGCCCGTACAGCTGCCCTCTTCAAGGGCTGCCACTGCAGGGTCTCTGCCTCCTCAAGTGGGGGCAGATACTCCCTGGCACTCCTTTAGTAACTGTCCCCTTGCTGGGGCTGGGATGTGAAACAAGGCCTGCCTCCCAGGTGAGGGGCCCGCCTTCCCGGGGTACATCTGTGCATGTTTATGCCTTTTCTTATTGTGTCAATGGCCACAACACTGCGACTGGGTGTCAGTAAAAGCCTCTGAGGAAGCTGGAGCTCCAGTGTGCATGCAGGTGTGGAGCCCGGGGGGGGGGGCGGTGGTTACTCAGGGATGTTGATCACCAGGTCATCGTCCCCATCCAGGGCATCGTCCCCGCTGCCAGCATCACTGAGCATCAGCTGAGGGACGGTGCTCAAGATCGTGGGGGGAGATGGAGCTGTAAACAAGGTCATACTTCCTCATCTTCCTTGGGTCCTTTTCCAACTTCCCATGTGCATGCGTCATCTGTCCATCTCTGAGTGATAAGTTCCGCCAAGGCAGGGACTCTGTCCTCTGCTTGGTATGCTCTGTAGCCGACACAGTGCCTTCCATGTACTAAATGTTCAATAAAAATGTGCTGGATGGTTCATTGATCCAATAAACTTATGTCTATGCCAATACAGAATTGCTCTTGAAAAGCTGTGGGTAAATCAATTCTTTGTAAATTGAATCTTATTTTAAACATGCCAGAACTGTTCAGCATTTAAAGGAACCCTAGATAGAGTGCTTGTAATCCAAGGGTTCTTTTCTCTGTTATCCTCATTTTTACAGATAAGGAAGCTGAGTTACAAAGAAATTAAGTGACGAGTCACAATCCAGGTTGTCAGTCAAATATAAGGTTTCTTAAAGCAAATTGTACCTGTTATTCTGGTAGAGAGAGAGTCAGTTAAAAGCCCAGTTATGAGGTTTCTAACATCAGGTTAATAATCTCATCTTGTCAGCAGTATTTATCTTTAGTCTGTAGATACTAAGTAGTTTTGTTCAATTTAAAACTTAATTTCAGTACTATTCTGATGAGTAAAGCCTATACTGAAAAAGTTTTACAGCTTATGGCAAGTTACAGAAAAAAAAAGAAAACAAAAACTAAACAAAATTTCTGGCTGAGGAAACTCACTTATAAAAGAACCCTGGCTCACAGCATTTAGTCTTTCTTCTGTGACCTGTGTGAGGAGGACGATATGCTGCACAGATGCCTGTCCTGGGTTCCTGATGGGTGATAAAAATCTTTGCAGTCAATGGTTTAATGTTAAGTGTGAGAGAGGTGTTGAAAAAGACTTGGTGAAATCTTTTGGACACCTCACTGATTAAATTATTCATTTTAAATGGATTGGGTTTTATCAAAATCTGTATAGGGTTGAATTGGTTTCTTCTTGCTGTGTTCTAGAATAAAGTAATTTATTTGATCTGAGAGACTTGAGGAAAAAGCAAAGCTATTTTGTATCACTATTTTGGATGGTCAAAAAAAAAAATGAAAGGATCGAAGTGTGCATTTGATTTGCTCTTCTTTCTCTTCATTTTAACACTCTTCTGCTTGTCTGAAACGAGATTAAAGTTGTAGTGCACTATGAAAGGCTCTTTTTCATTTTGGATTTTAGTTTCTTGACATGGAGGAGTGAGTCAGAGGATGATACTAGCTATAAGCTGTTTTCCGGAAATCAACTCATTTAATTCTCGTGCCTCTGCAGGGCGGAGACTGTTGCCCCAGTTTACAAACAGGGAGACCGAGATTTAGAGCATAGAGAAAGGGGTCACACTTCTTTATCAGTGCGAGTCCTTTTTCTGCTCACTTCTGCCCTGGATGACACACATGCCTTTCTTCAGTGTTGACATGTATTAGTTAGATGCTATCACCACTATTTTTGGAAGACAGGGTGCTGTTACTTACATAATAATCTCTTGATTAACCATACCATTAAAGCAATATGGAAAGTATAGATAAATGGAATCTTTAGATTATCCAGAGTCTCGAGCTTTGTGCTCATCACAGCCTCCACGTAACTGGAATCATACCCTTCTTGCTCTGGTATGTGGAGGTAGGCCAGGGGTACACACAAATGAGCATGAGTGTGCAACTTGGTTTCATATTAGCATGAATATAAATATGGGAAGAGGATAAACTATGCATGAATTTATAAAATTGAAAACTAAAAATGAAATGTGTAGCTTGTAGGTTGCTTCAGGCTCTGCCCTCAGACCTTTGGGGGTACTTGTTCAATTTCTTCACCTATTAGGGTTACTCCTGAGTAAAAGTTGAATTTTAGTGGATTTTAAGTAAGAAATGTACAGATTTAAATGTTTACCTCCTTTCCTCTTTCTATTTCCTTTGCCTTTCTTTTAATGGAAGTATGCTTGAATAATGCTATAGACAAAATACAATAGAGAAAGCAAATTGTGGATAAATTGGAAGATCAAACACTGAGGAACAAGATTATTATATTTTAAATTATATAACAAATTTAATATAAGAAATTATACCAAAAAGTTAATTAATAATTTTAAATATTCTGTTTAGCTTCTAAAAAATGAATAGTAATGAGTTTGAAATCACAAAATCACATTAATTCCTTGCATTATGCAACAGAAGTCTATCAATTAAAAGTGAAAGTCTAAACATATCTTAGGGAAGATTGCTAGTTTCAAATAACTGTGTTCCATGTCCTTTAGTTTTGTAAAGAAATCTTTTTTTAGTGGTTCTCAACCTTAGCTGCACATTGGAATCACAAGGGAAACTTGAAAAATGCTGATGTCTGGCCTCATCCCCAGACATTCAGATTTAATTGATCTGAGTGTGGCAGGAGTTAAAATCAAAACAAAACAAAACGAAAAACACACACCTCCCTACGTGATTCTAATGTGCATCCAGAGCTATCAAAACATTCCTTAATGGTGTGTGGTTAATTTTCACAGGTGGATCCCTATATTTTAACATTTGTTTTAACAGCTTTAGAGTTGTTGTAATATTCTGAAGAAGGCAGCTCATATCATCTTACAGGCAGTTCAAGGTGTTGACCTTTATCCTCAAAGCTTTTGTGTTTTACATAACTGTTACTATAAGGATTACACTTTTCCTTTTCAGCATCATAATGCCAAGTTCCAGGACCTAAGGTTTTGAAATCCCCAAAAGACCCTTTTTAAATAGTTCTGAGCCTGTGGTATATGGCAGGACTTAGCTATGAACTTAGTACTTTCATCTGATTAACGTGCCATCAGTCACTGGCCACTTAGGGAAGGGCTTACCATTATTAATTCCTTTCTGAATGCCCTTTATGTGTCTGCCCAGAGGCCTTGACATTAGGTATGTTGCAGAAGTCATAAAATCAAATGAATATTTTCATTGGCTACCTATACCAAGATTCAGTAAAACAAATCACGGTAATTGCTAGGCTTTCCTCTTTTGAAAGAACATGCACCAAGTACCTTTTTGGTGTATTTCCTGGTAGAATTTGCAGTGGACCTTCTTTGCACTGATGGATGGAAAAACATTAATGATGATAGGGTCACAGCTGCTGGAAGCTGCTGTGATTTTTGTACTTGTTTGGAGTGTGTATGTGTATGTATGTGCATGTGTGCACATTGGGATATATTTGCTTTGTTTGCATTTCATGCATAAAGTTCATTTTTAAATGTTTGCAAAATTTAACCAAAGGGAGGACAACCTTAATACCAGTAATTGTCAATTTTTGTAGATACATCAAGGATCAGATATAGTAAGCCTGGAGTGGGGTCCAAAATTTGAGAAGCACTGATTTAAATAAACTTCCCCAAAAGGCTACTTTTCTTAGATGCCCTGGTATAGGTTTCAAAGAAGACTATTGATGGTTCAATATAGAAACAAATGAATGTATTTTTACTGTTTGTGGAAATTATACTTTTGAAACTGGTAAGGCCTGTGTATCACCATCTGCTCTATTTTGGGAAGTAGTGGAGGAAGTATTTCAACCTGATTACTGCCTGTGGAGTGTGTTGGGGAGTGAGGAATTTCTTAGTGTTTGACTGACCACCTGCTGATACTTTATTTCCTCAGAACTCCTCAAGTCATTATAAGAATCACCTAACAGTTTGAAATCAAAATGATGTCTTACTATAAAATGTCAGTTATCTATCATAAAAAGATTACACACCATTTTAAAATATAATTGGCATGCACCGCCCCCACCCCACCTCCTACCCTTTACATTCAGACATTTCAGAATAACAGAATCCTTGCAAACAGAGAAGGAACATTCAAGGTTCACGCCTTGTAAATCTGAGAAACTGCCTTCTACTTTGAGTCTTTTAATAGTCCAGATAATTATAACACCACTGATTGCCCTTTTCTTTCTCTCTACCTCCTGGTCATTTTTGCTCCATTTTAACAATGCATTTGTATATTGCTGCTGATGAATTCCATCCAATAAAGGTTATTGTTTCCCACTCCCCACCCCTCCCCGAGCTGGATTTTATCCTGTGTTTACTTATCCTGGTATTCAGTTTCCTTTCTTAACTGCCACCAGACATTCCTTTCCATGTCATTGTTAATACACAGCAGGCTGATGGAGCATGCAGGTGCCTGCTGCGTGAGCACTGTTTGGGTAAATGTCAGTGCTGTATACAAAGAACTTTGCTAAATTGCAACTCTAGAAGCAGCTTAGGAAGTTACCTCTGAAACATTTTGTCTAATTTTTCAAAAGTATATGTTTTCTGTGTGGTTTTAAAGCACTAAGTGGTTTAGCATGGGGTTTTTAATGTTTTGCTTTTAATATCCTTGAAGTGAATGTGAAAACTAGCAAATGGGGCTGATAAACGGAAGTCCTTGCCCCCTTTCTCCCTTGCCTTCCTGGGGCCACGGGCTCACAAGTTGTGTAGGCAGTTAAGACCTGCACCTAGGAAAACATAGTTCATTTTAAAAAAAAAACATTGTTTATACAAGTAGAAGATGAGTGTTACAAATGTAATTTAATAGTTGTGACAGTTTGAATTTTGGGAATCCAAGAAAAGATAGTTCTTGAACTAATCCATTCCTGTGGGTGTGCGGCTCTTTGATTGCGTTAAATTCAGTCAAAGGGCCTTTGATTAGATCACTTTAGGGCTTTTGACTGGATTATGTCAGTGAGGTGTGACTCAGGTTAGGTCTCCACCCTCTTACTGAAGCCTGATATAAAGGGAGACAGAGAGAGGAGAGACATACAGAAAAGGAAGCTCTGCATTTTGATCCTGACATGTGAGAGAGAGGACTCAAGGATCACTGGCAGCCAAAGCTGAGGCATGAAGCCAGCCCCCAAGAGGCTGGGCCCACGTTGCAGCTCAAGGTGAAGAGAGGAGCCATATGCCTGAGTACCCACAGCTGGGCTCCTGGAGATGGTGGGTAAGGAGGGAAAGGCAGGGACCTCGGCAGAGTTCAGCTGCCATCTTGCCTCGCCGTGTGGCAGGATGCCAGGATCACCAGCAGCTGACTTTGGTAAGAAAGCATCTCTGATGGTACCTGGATTTGGACATTTTGCAGCCTGAGTGCTGTTAGCTTTTACCCCAAATAAAATTCCCACCATAAAAGCCAACCCAGCTTTGGTGCTTTGCGTTGGCAGCCCTGTAGCAAACTAAGTCAAGAGGTGTGCAGAAGACAATCTTCTGTTTACCGTGCTTTTATCCGACTATTGTGGAAAATATTTGGATTCATTTGTTATCTGTGATAAGCAGCTGTTGTGTTAAGTACTATTTTAAGAAGTCTTACTAATTTTAACTTCTTGATATTAAAAGCATTTTTATGCAGTAATGCTTCTTTTCTCAGCACATCAGGACTTTTGAAAGAGGCATTTTACCTTGCTGATTTCTACTTAGCCATCATGTGGAGAGGAAATGGGGGCAGTAGGGAAAAGATGGGGCCTTCCCCCCCTCTTGCCCCCACAGGTCCAGGAAAGATGTGGTCCAGATGAGACATGGTCAGGTGCCCCCTCTTCTAACTCTGGCTCACTTAGGGACCTCAATGCCTTTGGAAGTACTCAGCTTATCTTTGTAAAATTCTGCTTGTTTTGAACATGATTATTTTGAAGAAAACTTTGAAGACACTTTCTCATGTTATTTTTTCTTCCTGTTCTCAAATTGCATTGATCAGCCTCTACTAAGGACATGCCCAATAGACAGGTGCTTTTGGGTTCTGGGAAAACCTTAGCCTTTGTGAATGTGTGTCCAAACATAAGCCAACTCGTCTTCCTTTCTTCCCTCTCATCTTCCTTTCCTGTGTCCCTTCCAGTCTCCTTTCCCTTCCCTCTCTTCACTGGCCCTGCTGCCACCCCCAGAGAAAAAGTTGTATACCTTCAAGAGGACCTGTGGTATAGTGGGTAAGAGCATAGATTTTGGAGGTAGATTCCCTGGGTGTAAGTTCTGGCTTTGCCCCTCCCCAGCTGTTATCTTTGGGCAAGTTCCCTAACTACTCTGTGCCTCAGTTTCCTTATCTGTAAACAAGTGAAAATAATAGCATCTACCAGGCCTAGCACAAATAGCTGTTATTACCTTCTAAATATACTATTTTAAACTGCTTTGTTGAGATATAATTCATATCCATAAAATCCACCTTTTGAAAGTGTATGATTCAAGGTTTATAAATATACTTACAGGATTGTGCACCCACCAACCATAATCTCATGTTAGATCATTTTCATCACTCGAGAAAGACATCTTGTACCTATTAATAGCCACTGTCTTTCCACTCTTGCTCTTCCTTTCTACCTCCAGGTAACTGTTAGACAACTACTTCTGTCCTTATGGATTTGCCTATTCTGGACATGTCATATAAATAGAATCACACAGTAGGTGGTTCTTTGTGACTAGCAGCTTTCACTTAGCAGGATGTGTTCAAGGTTCACCCATGTTGTGGTATGTATCAGTACTTCATTCCTTTTAATGGCTGAATAACATTCCAGGATAGGGATAGACCACCTTTTATTAACCCGTTCGTTAGTTGATGGGCACTGGGTTGTTTCCACTTTCTATTATGAATAATGCTGCTATGAACATTTGTGTACAAGATTTTGCATGGACATTTGTTTTCATTTTGCTTGGGTAGATGCCTAGTTGTCACATGCTGGGTCATGTGGTAACTTGATAATTGCTAGGTCATTTGGTAACTCCATATTTAACATTTTGAGGAACTGCCAAACTGTTTTTCAAGGCAGTTGCACCATTTCACATTCCCACCAAAAATTAAGGTTCCAATTTCTCCACATCCTTGTCAACAGTTGTATTGTTTGTCATTTTGATTATAGCTATTCTAGTAGGTGTGAAGTGATATCTCATCGTGGTTTTGATTTTCATCTTCCTAATGACTAATGCTGTTGAGCATCTTATTAGCACGTTAACCTAAATATACTATTGACTCTAAGCAAAACTGATTACTGTCATAGAGATAATACAGATATAAGAAATTTCATTCCCTGCCTTTATAAAGTTTCAATCATGAAGAGAGTAAAGATAGTTTTAAGTGTACATAAAAAAATCATACTTGCATCTCATTAAAATTAAGAAAATATTCTAAATAAAGCTAAGTAATCTTTAATGTTTAGAGTTTAATCATTTTCCTAATAAGTTTATATATAGAGATAATTTTGTTTGGTTTGATCTCTACTTGCTTTTTTGCATTTTAATTTTGAAAAAATTGGTGTTTGGTAACATTGAAAATAGCTTTGTTGCCATCACAGTGAATTCCAATTTGTTCTTAGCAACTCTTACAAGATTGAAATCAGATGAAGCCAATTTTCTCCCAGTTACTGTTTTTTTTCCTTTCCATCTTGCCTGAATGAGTTAGTTTTTTTCAACTCGGCACTTAACAGTTAGTTTTCTATAGTATTGGTGAGTTTATATAACTTTACTTGTAGGAAATTAGGTATGTTCATTGTCATGCCTCAATTTACCCTATTTGCTGCACTGAATATATGGCTCATGCACCGATTATCTTTGTTTTTTTAGTAATGTGTGTCTAAACATAGCTTGGTCTTGGGTAAGGCTTGTATTTGTGTGTGGATTTTCTGTTTATTTTGAAACAGAAACATGAGCTACTGCCCTTGATTTAGACAGATGGCCCGCTATCCAAAACATAAGCCTTACTGACAATAACATCAGTATTTAATTATGCAATTATAATTCTGTTCATTTTTAATTCACATTCTGAACCACAGAAGCAGTGGGAGCAGAGTAGCTTGGTCATGGATTAATTAGGCGACAGGAGTTTGACCTTTATGCTACTGCTTACTGTCTATGTGATCTTGAACAAGTTACCTAACCTCTCTCTCTCTCTCTCTCTCTCTGTTTTTCACCTGTATGGTGGGCATTAAAAGTAATATCACCTGTCTGATGGGGTTGTTGTGGGAATACCTGAGATATTATTTATTAAAATAGTTCCTCCTTGAAGTGCAGTAAATGCTCAGTAATTGTTAGGTTCTAGTCAGAGCTGTAGCCCCACTAGCTCTTCTGTCTAATCAGACACACAATTAACACAATTAAATGTGTTAAATGCCAGACACACAATTAAATGGTAATAGGAGAATTTAAAATTCAGTAACAAATAGGCACTCTCATTTGCTTAAGAATTAGTAAAAGAGTTGTTCTAAGTGCCAGTGACCACAAGAGTGGACGATGGTCATTGCTTCAGAGGAGTTTGAGGCAGTGACTGAGAAAGGTGTTTTTATTTTGTTTATTATTTTTATTTTATATTATTTCAGGTTATTGATTCGAGACCTTTCCTCTTTTCTAATGGAAGCATTTAGTACTATAAATTTCTCTCTCAGAACTGCTTTACCTGTGTCCCACATATTTTGATATATTGTATATTCATTTTCATTCAGGTCTATGTATTTTTTTTCATTTCCTTTGAGACTTTCTCTTTGACCCATGGATTATTTCGAAGTGTTCTGTTTAGTTTCTGTTTGGAGATTTTACTGTTCTTTACTGCTACTGATTACCAGTTTGAGTTCATCATTGCTAGACACTGCATTCAGTATGAATTCATTTATTTTAAATTCATGGAGGTTTGCTTTATGGCCAGGATATGGTCTATTTTGATGAATGGTCTGTGGGCAGTTAAAAACAACAACAGGCATATACTTGCCTGCTACACAATTTAATTGTTTTTCCTCCTTGGATTATTGGCATTTGAAAGAATACTCAAAACTAATCCTAAAGAGCATGCTGTGGATATTAGGCACTGTGTTGAGAAAAAAAGCATACCTCGGTTTCTGCTTCGAGGATTGTTCTCTGTTTAAAGTAAAGAATGTCTCACTTAAGGACAAAATGTTCCAAAAGGAAAAAAAGCCCAGAGGATTCAGCATATAAAAGTCTTCTCTCTTCATTGCTCAGTCATGTGTGGGCTTCATCTACTGATTTCTTGTTTGGAAAAAGAATGAAGTACAGTGGAATAGTTAGATTATCGATACCACTGTTTGCTTAGGGCATTTCCTTCCTTGAGTACTAGAAATACCACTCACTATTTAATTTTCCTTTTCCTTCCAGAGTAATCTTAACCAGGTCTGATGATATAATTAAATTTGGTAAACTTGATAAGAAAATGAGAAGTAAACTATTTTAGAATAATTTTTTTTCAATTTTTGCAAATCTTTAGGTAAGACTATATCTCTGCTCTGTTATTCTTGAAATAGTATTCTATGATATTTACATTTTAGTTTTCCACCAAATTAAATCATTTTCCATGGCTATTTGATTTATATGTTTCATTTCTTTAGCAAGAGTTTATGAAGTCAATTGTTTTTTTAATAGAAAGGGTGATTTGGAATTATATAATATTTTAATTGCAAGTGTTGATTTTGCAGTTTTGTGAAAATCACATATTTCATTAACCTATTTGACATCTCCAGTTGGAGGTCTAATAGATAGTGCAAATTTAACATGCTCAACACTTAGCCCTGTTCTTTCCTTCCAAACCTGCTCTTTCCACATTTGTGCCCGTTTCTCAGACCACAAACCTTGGGGTCATCATTGATTCTTCTTTTTCTCTCACACTCCACATGCTACATCTGCAAGTTCTATTGCCTGTACCTTTACAATCTAGCCCAAGCCTGACCACGCTCGCCACCTTTTCTGCAACCAGCCTGGAAGTCACGACCCTCACCTCTCACCTCAGTGAGTATGGTGGCTTCCTGGCTGGCCTCACAGCGTCTGACCTTCCAGTCTAACGCCAACACAGCATCTGTAGTGGGCCAGTTCACACCTAAGTCAGAGCAGCTTACTCTTGGTCAGCATTTTCCACTGGCTTCCGGTGCCACTTAAAGTAAAATCCAGAGGCCTTATAGTGGCCCGTGAGGCCTCCCCCTGTTTCCCTCATCTCTTCCTGCTGTCCCCCTAACTCCTTCCGTTTCATCCACTTCGGTCGTCCACACTGTTCCTGGAACACACCAGGCTCACTTCCTCCTCAGGGCCTTTGCATTTGCTTTTCCAGCTTTGTGGAATAAATAATAAATAATTGTCGAATGGAAGAGTAAATAATCAAATCAATAGTTTAGGCCTTTCTAGAATTCTGAAATAATTGAAGATATGAACACCTGCTTTTCTTTAAATTGAACAACTTCTTTGGTTTAATAGTTATTGACATTAAGACTGTAACCTGATTTATTAGTATTATTTAGAAAACCAAAGGTAAATGTGTTTTGGATAAAATTCAAGATTCAGCATTCTGTAGGAAGATGCAATTTCGTTCTGTGACAATATGGTTTGATAAAAGCTAACACATATGCCGTGCTTCTGTGTTCCAGGCACTGTGTGAGGACTTTGTACGTATTAACCAACTAAATGCTTTCAACAGCACTGGAGCAGCAGTTCTCAAAGTGTGGACCAGGGATCCCTGGTGGTCAAGACCCTTTCAGGGGCTCCATGAGGTCAAAAACATGTCATAATCATATTAAGGCATTATGTGCTTTTTCCCTGTGTTGGCATTTTACCGCTTGTAAAAAGCAGTCGTGAGAAAACTGATGGCCTTTGAGCCATGCATTGAGGTGGTGGTGCCAAAGTAGATGAGTAATAATACTATTCTTCCCTGCCACACACTCGTGATTTTTTTTAAAAAATCCGGTTTCTCTTAAGAATACTCTTGATGAAGTAGTAAAAATAATTTTATTAAATTTGACACCACGATGTCTTTTTAGAATTGTGTGTCAAAATGTGGCTTATGCATAGAGCACTTCCACTGTGTGCTGAAATACGATTGTCTGAGGCAGAGTTCTTCTGAGACTGAGTTGCAAGTTGAACCAGCTGCTTTTTTCATGGAACTACGCTTTTACTTGAAATAGTGGCTGACAAACTATGGATATTCACACTTGGGCAATTGGCAACATTTTCTTAAACGGATGAAATAAGCCTGTTACTTCAACAAAAACACCTGGTGATATTTGTTCTAATGATAAAAATTAAGCTCTCAATTGAAAATTAGAACTTTGGAAATTTTTTATTTGCCACCATGAGCTTGACAGTTTCCTGTTATTTAAACACTTATCTGATAAGATAGGTAGCTAGATTAGCCCACAGTATTTTTTATATTGCATAATGAAATGTGTTGACATTAGAAACATCTGTATAACTCAGTGAACCAATATCTTCCAAATGATCAATGCGTCTTGTAACCAAGTCATGCATGGGTAAAAGATCCAACCAACACACAAGATAGAGCAAAGGATTTTAATGTAACAAAGTCAAGATTTTATTGATGGGGTTTCAGATTCTACATTGCAGATAACCTTTATGAAATTACCTCTTGTTCAATTTTGGTGCTGCATCAAGTAGAATATTCACGATAATCTGAAATACTCCTCCTTTGCCAATTACATATCTGTGGGAAGCTATATTTTCTTCATATACTTTGACTGTAACAACATATTGCAAGAGATTAAATGCACAGGCATACATGATAATCTAGTCTTTTATTAAGTCAGATATTGAAGAAATTTTTAAAAATGTAAAACCAACAGTACCTCTCAAAAATTTGTTTTGGAAAGTTTAGTTATTTTTCATAAACATGTTATTTGTGTTAATATATAATGATTTTACTATTATTTTAAAATAATGCATATTTTAGAATATCCCAGCTTTAATTCTAGTATGATAAATAGAGATTTACAACTCACATAAACAAGAATTTTGGGTTCTTGTTCTCAATAATTTCTTTAATTTCTTTAAGAGTAAAGATGTCCTAAGACCAAAAAGTTTAAGAACTGTGGCTGTAATACAAGTTAGTTTTATTATTTTACTGATTGTGAAACCCAATGTGAAACCCAAGGATAGGGAGTTAAGTAGGTTACATAAGGTCGCAGAGCTCTAGTAAGTGGTGTAACTGGGATTGGCACCCAGGCAATGTACTGGAGTCCTTGCTCTAATAGGTAGTGCTTCCATTTGAGAAACAATTACAGTTTGCAGTGTCGCTGTAACCAACAGGTCTTACCTATTTGAAATTAGGTGTTCTCAGAACATTCTCTTCCCTGTCTCAAAATTAAATCCTCACCATTTAGTTCTTTGAGTCCTGGTTTTTATGTCATTAAATATGTGCTGTAAAATAAACAGCAGACATTTAAGGAGAGAAAGGTAATTCATATCTGAGTTTCTTTCTTTTCCTTGGACCTTTCAGCTTTTTATTTAATCTGAGTTGGGAAATATAGGATTATTTGAAAGAAATATTGTACCATATTCAAGTATAATGTCAGTTATTTTTTTTAAGCAATTTTATTGAGATATATTCATATACCATAATGTTATTTTGGATAGCTTCCCTCTTATTTTGGTAGGTTAGACTTTTTCATTACAAGCCATAGAAATGACAATTTAGTGTACTTCTAATTTGTAATAAAATTTCAGAGGTCTAGAAACTTGCTTAAATCTGGAAATATGGGAATTGCTTTTATCCCACTGCCTCTTCTTATTAATTTATAGGCTGAAATAGATTAGTACAATGCAGGATCAAGCCAGTATATAAATACAACCATTTTTGTTTCTGCCGTCAGCTTCACTGTAGATTAATCTCACTGAACGCTTGAATGTTTCTTAGAGGAAAATACTGAAAAGGTAGGTTTACCCCATGAGTTCCCTTAAATATGCTGTTAATTCACATTGATTTCAGAGAAAACAGAGAATCAGCTTGACTTCCCCACTGACAATGCATTGGCAAGCTGTTCACAGTACTGTTTAATGGAAATCTTAGTAACTCCTCTTGCTTTCTATGTTTTTGCATGCACGGATCCAAATACCACGAGAATACCACAGAGGAACCACTCTTACTTGGAGAAGATCCCAGATTTGCTAGTTAGCCTTTTGAGTACAGAATGATTGCTTTATGTGAGATCTAGGAATGTGTAATGCAGGCTTTGCTCTGCATTGTCTCTTCTGATTGTCGTGCCTTCATGACGGCAGTGGGACAGACACGAGGAAGAAGAGCAAACATCTTGTCTTTTACTTGCTCTTACTATGAGCTCGAGCATCCTAGCCCTGGGCTCCCTGGACTCAGGCTGGGACATTAAAATATAATCTGTCCCATACCAAGTTTAGCAATTACTGCCACCCCCACCAGGCCATTTCTTGTCCTCCCGGATATCTGCAGGGATGCCAGGAGCTTCCACGGGACTGCTCACCTGTCACAACTAGGCCCATGCACGAACAGGCAGATGAACTGGGTCTCCAAAGGTCACTTGTTAGTTGAGATAGAGAAGTGCATTGATCTCAGAAAATTCTCATTTATCATAAATGGTGGGGCAGTTCTTTGAAAGCCTTCAAAAGCTTTTGAAAGCCACTGTGTAGCTGAAGCAACCCTAAGAGAGATACCTGAGCCTGCCTACACATTTGCAGAGAGCCTTGGGTCCTCAGTTCTGTAAGGCCGATGTCTGCCAGGGTGCTCTGTCTACCCTGGGCACTGACATCTCTTCAGATCCTGTGCTGGTCACCAAGAGGTCAGCAGTTGTGAACCCATCAAGGACCCTCTCAGAGCAGTGGCTTCGTGCCTGTCTTCTCATCTCTTGGTATTGTAACTGGTTTGTTTACAGGTCTTTCCCTTCCTGGCCTGTGAACTCTTCAGGCAGGGGCCACCTGTATCCTCAGTGCAGCATCCAGGGGCTTGTCCAGGAAACGCTTGATGAGTGACTGAAGGCCTTCATTTGTAACTGTGGGCTCAGCCTCGTACCTCCTCTTCTTTGCGGAGGTCTGCAAATCCTGCGGAGTCAGGGAGGATTCTCCTGCTGTTGGTTCCACATGCTATTTGCACGTCGAATCAAAATTCATGTAGGGGCTAACTTGACATTTCATTATATTTTCAGTCATACCCCGTCAGAAATGCTTGAGAGAAATAAGAGAAAATTTTGGAAAGCATCTTATTCCTCTGTTTTGTAGGTATCATAGGTCATTTAGTTTTTTAAAAATTATGCTTAAAATCAGATATATCTTTATTCAGTTGTAGCTCCTTTGCCTCTAAAATTTCTGATACTCATTTATTTTACAAGGCAAGAGGGGACATAGAGAAAGCGACAAAAACAATCCACAGAATATGATGGTACACCTTACTCTATTTAAAAGCCTATCACTGGAAAATATTGGTCAATATTTCAGATAAGATAGGAGAATGAAGCCTGAGAATTAGCTATAATGATAGAACCAACTCGTTTTTGTTGGTGTGTTATGTAGTTTGAGAATACATGCTATTGATTTAGCTCTGCTTTCTTTTTCTTTCTTTCTCTCTTTTACTCTTCCTTTCTCTCTCTCTTTCTCTCTTCCTTTTTTCTCTCTTCCTTGCTCTTTCTCTCTCTGTCTCTTCCCCCCCTCCTCCCTCCCTCCTTGCTTCTCCTTCCTTCTCTCCCTGTCTCTGTCTGACTACTTCATCTTTAACCACCAAGGCAGTCACAGGGCATGCAGCTTGAATTGGCCTGTTCCAAAGCAAAGAGAGGGCTTTGTCCTGAAACACTTGCTGAAAGGATCATCTTAAACTTCATAGCGTGAATTTACATATCTGCATATTTAACTGTAGTAGGACATGTCTAATTATGTATTTAAATTTTACCTCACAAATACATTCAAAATGTATATTGTTGCCTTTAATAAAAAGATTACTATGCTATTTTGGAAAAAGTGCAACCAACATAGTGTGAGATTAAATTCCTGGCTTCCATAGGTGTGTATAATGAACTGCCAGCAGTTGAAATTTGAATGACTAAATTTTCAAGAAAAAAAAATCTACCCAGATTTTTCAGAATGATTGCTCACAAATGATACATATGCCCTGTGCTTTTGTTTCTCACTAAAGTTTGAAAGATAAACCTTTCTTTTAGTGGTGATTTCATAAATATGGGCATGAAAATGTCTGAATTTGATATAAAAGAAGTTTTGAAAGGAAGTAGTTTAAACCAAAAGATTAGTCACCCTGGGAAATTCAGCTGTAGAAAAAGCAGAGTTGAGTAGTGAAAGGCCCCACTCAGCCTGATTGCCCCATTCATGCTGTGAGGCCTAATCTGGCCCGGCTGTGCTCCCTCACCTGCTGGATGGCACTGCGTGCCACCGCTTAATAAATCTCACTGTCACTTTATCAGAACATTTGGGATTTGTTTGCTTCAGACGCTCTCTCCCCTTGTTTGTAGTACAATTGATTCCTCTGCTAAATGGATGTTTATTTTTTATTTTTTATTATCATTTTAAAATGTAGGAAAAAAGGTCAAGTTACTGAATAGATTGTGACTACTCTAGCTGAAGCTCTTTCATTTGCAGAGTCATAAAAATAGCTTGAATCTTGAATTTCTTGATGCCTAATAGTTGATTCCCATCCGTTCTGCCATTAAAGAATTTCTGGTAACAATTACTCAATTTTCCATTGTGAAGAAGATGATTAAAACCCATGGAAGGGAAGCGGATATGGCTCAAGCAATTCAGCACCTGCTTCCCACATGGGAGGTTCCGGGTTC
>JAQZBX010035400.1:0-24587 GCA_029593785.1 Cabassous unicinctus
TGTATACATTTTATAAAGGTGCCTAGATTACCCAAATATTACTCAGAAACTACAGGGATTCCCATGCTCCCCACCGCCCACACCCCCAACAACCCCCCACACAACCATTCCCCATCCACGTGGTACTACACCTGCAATGGATATACACATCCTGGGGCCTTGCCACCGAGCATAGACCACAGTTCACATCACAGGCCACTCTTTCTCCCACCCAGTTCTGCATGGTATAACAAATATTAATTCTTATATTCTCCCTTTGCATGTTCTATTTTTAGACATTTTGTGAAGACAGTACAGCAAATGAGAAATACAGGATTACATGCTCCTCACATTATGTCTTAGGCACAAAGTGGTAGAATTTTCTTAAGTTTTAACCAAAATTAATGTCTCTTAAGTAAGAGCAAAACAAAGTGAACAAAACTATCTTTCCTAGGGTATTATGTAACTGAATTAAATTGTGAAATTAAGAGATGTTGGTGAAACAAAATTAATTCACACACTGTTAGCAGTGATACCTAAAACATTCAGTGACATTAAATACGAAAATTGAAATTACTCTTTGAGTTATTCTATTATAAAAATATTAAATTGAATGTGATTTCTATAATATTATAAATAATCATTATTTATCATATAAGTATTCTAATACAAACTTTGTAAGTCCATGACAAACCTTTCCAATTGAAATAGGGTATGGCGCTCACAAAGATAGTAAAAATATTAACTCATTTCTTTTAAGAAAAATGGCCACATTTTAGATTGATCTAAGAATTCTACCCATCTTAACAACAATATGAGATCATTATACTGTACCTGATTTCCATATAAACCAAGCCAAATTTTAGCTAAAACGCCACACTTACCAAATCAAGACTGAGCTAGGAAAATGCATGGAACCCACAAGAAATACCAAGATATTACGGTGATTATAAGAGTTCCAATATTAAGAAAAAAGCATAGTTTTCCTTCATCTTTCCCAAAATAAATAGGTGTATTTATTTATTTACACTGCAAATCAAATTGAAGGCACAGTGCCATTTTAAAATGAAAAAGTCAATCTCCTAAATTCAACCTCATTTTCTTCTTATCTGGCAAAGCTGTACACAGAATTTACTTTTAGGTATACAATTTTTATTATTCATGCTTGAAATATATTGTAAAAAATTTGGATTAAGATAATTGTTGTAACTGCATTCTAAAGGCTGAGTTCTCATTTTTCAAGTGGCAAACCCAATATTACCCTAGCCTGGCTATTTTGAATTTTACTTTTGAAAGGGATAAAGACATTCAAAGACAACATCTTGCTAGCCTTTATGATTTCACTTATTACCAAGCAGTTTTACTGTTCTATTTGTTTTCCAAAGGCATATACTAATTTTTGGATGACAAAAAATTACATATTACATGCCCACACCCATAACAAATACACATACATATCAGATCTTTGAGCCCTCTACAATCTTTGTTTGATATAATTATCATTGGATATTTTGGACTAAACATCCACAAAATGCAGTTTGTTTACAAACATAAAACCTAGACCCACTGTAATTCAGCTGTGTAAAATGAGTCAGGGAAAATGTGGAGAATAAAGATAGTAATAAGTTCAAAGACTGAATAGCAATTTCAAAAAAGGACAGTTTCAAGCAAAACTCCAAAGACAGATTCTTCTCATTTCAAACCAAGTGCTTCCCTTTAATCCTTAAGGGTCTTTCAAATTCAATAGATATTTGGGAGGCTCTTATTCTGTGCTCAATTTTTCCATCACTTCTTTGTCCTCACTGAATAGCTGTGATTACGGAAGAATCCCATAGACTAAAACAAACCTTGCTGAGATCTCCATAACTAAAGGTAAGCTCTAGAACCACACTAGTCTCTTAAGTCAGAGAATCACAATGTCAAAAGAAGCCAAATGTCACAAGAAACCTAGCCTCTGTCAAATCATTATGAATAAAAACAAGGTCTAACTAGCAGGCTCATATAAAGTGCAGAACCCTGGTTCATTTAGAAAGCACTCTGAGTTATATTTGAATTTTCAGTCATTCCTAATCCCTTTACTTCTACCAATGTGTCTAAAAACCATTTATTTATGTTTTGGAGATTTAAGCTTTGGGTAGATTTTTTTTACCGAGGTGAAATGACATAGCCAATGAAAATATCAAATGGTAATTAAGTTCTTTTATAAGCAAGAACATTTTGTAGCAAATCTTAAGTTTATTTGCTAAACTTAGATGAAAAATGGCTTACCTTCGTGGACGCATGACTTTTTCTTCCACCGAATGTCAAGCACTTTGTTGTTGTGACCTTTGAGGTAAGGGTTATTATAACCTGGGATATGTCAACCCTTTTACATGGTCTATAATAAGGTTTAGGGAACCTATGCACCCTTTGAAATTACAGGTAAATTTTTGAGTGCATAAGTATTTCAATTTCCTTTAATTCTCTGAAGGGCCCATGATCTCTCCCCAAATTAAGAAAAAATGGTTATAGAATCTGAAAGAATGAGTGACTCAGACTGGGACATTGCTGTATTGCCAACTTATTTTACCTTTTGCTCCCAGAATTATCCTCTCATACAGGTCCTCAGCCTCAGCAGTATGCTTTCATTAAGATGAAGCCAGGCACTTAGGAAATCAGGAAACCATACACAGAGAAAATACGCTCTGTGACTGCCTGTAGAGGGTAACAGAATTCATCCTAGAAAGCACCTTCAAGAATGATCAAGATGCTAGTAAATCATAATTTTTAGAAGCCTTTAATATAGAATAGGTGACAGAAATACAATAGACAAATGTACTACTATCTCATCCCTGATGTCCATAAATAAATTCAATGGCCTATGCTAAAAGAAAAATATAGAAAAAAACAGTAAACTTGAAATAATCTAAGCAAGTCATGAGAAAACATAAGTCTTAAATAAAAGTAAAATTTGAAATGGATCCAAAATTGTTCCAATTTGGACCTGCTTAGAAGGTAAGAACAAACTTTAAGAGCTCAGAATTCTCGAAAGGGGGAAAAAAAACAATGAAAGACTGAACAGCCTCTCTTACAAAAAACTTTCTTTAAAAGCTATTAATAAGTTTAAGATACATGATAAATTGTTACACTATTGAAAACATGTTAGTTAAAACCCACCAGCTATTACAATCAATATGCCTTCCTTTCTAAAGTCAGGTTTAATATTTGTTCAACATCTACAGTTTGTTAGAATAAGAATTTATCTCCCAGGTGCTTTAAAACTCATTTAACTCATAACAAATCCATCTCTGAAACTACCAAGTGAAACTAACTAAACATTGAAAATCTTTGGTTACATTTCTGCAACCAACTGACCAACTCATTTATTTTATTATATGTCAATTCCTTTCTTCAAGAAAAAAAGATGACCTACTTGAACCAGGTTGTCCAAAATATGAACCCATTTCACTTGCCTACAATTTATAAGACATGACAATAAGTATTATAACTTCTTGACTACTGATATTATGTTATATACTAACTACTAATTATTTCATTGATTTCTCTGCTTTTATAAATTGACATGCATTTTCCAAATTTCTTTGGCCTTAGAAACTGGAGAGGACCAGAAGCATAAAAGTGCACCTGGTTTATCTGTAGATATACAGGGAAAAATATATACTTTCTGCTCACTGAGATCAATTTTGTTTTTGTTTTCCAAATGACTTCAACCATCTCTCTAACAGAAATCTCCCCAGGAACATTTGTAGGCAATACTTCAAAATGTAAATAGCTCATTCTCCTGAAGAGCTTTCTAAACATGTACTAATAACCAACAGCACCACATAAAATCAGAAAGGTGGAAGAGGACTGAGTGGACAACCTCCTATACAATGGAGAATCACCTTACTAATAAAATTATTGCCCTCATAAATATATGTATGGGGACTATAAATCAGACAGACTGGTTTCTTAAAGCTAGATAGAGAAATCAATCACATTGTTTTCCTTTAGTCTCTCATGTGCATGTGTGAGAGCATGAGCCATCACTGTCTCAGCCTTCCTCTTAAAATGGTGGGTGCCTACATAAGCAGGACCATGAACATAAGATTCATGACCTTTATCAACCAGCAATTATTAACCACTCTATAAGAATAGGATACAATTTAAAATAAAACCCATCTAATCTCACTAAGGAATATAATTAGACTCATAAATGTTAACGAGCACTTGATAGGCAGCAATCTGATTCATACTTTTGCATGTGGAAGGCGACTGCTTCTTTTCCAGTCCTCTCTGATCCTTTGGACTTTGAGCTTGCCCTCAGCAAGAACTGAATCCCCAGAGGGTCATCTGCTGAGAAGGGTAAGGCAGGAGCTTCCCTCCGCGATATTCAGCATTACCAACTGTACCTGAGACCAGGGAGAGAGAGCACAGCACCTGTCCCTGGCAGGTTTTCCGAGAGCACTAGCCTCCTCTCTACATCCAGGGCTTTATCCTGCTGCAGCACATGTGATGCTTCTCCACTCTCCCAAGGAGTGCAGTCTAACATACCCTCAGGACACCTAAAACTTGCCCACCATGTATTTAGCAAAATAGTTATAATGGAGCCAAGAATTTAACTTAACAGAGCCATAAACTCCCTTTCTAAAATCCTCAGCTGATAAAACACTGCAAAAGAGGAAAAAGGGAGGGCAGAAGGGAAGAGGGTAGAGAAGGAGTCAAGGAGATCAAAGAGAGAGTTTTCTAGGTTTTTCCCCCCCTTCATTAAGTAAACTGTAAAACTTTAAAATTTTTTAAATAGTATCTCTTTCTACACAAAAGTTAACATCAGACTATCTTGATTACCTGAAAAATATTATGCCATTCCCACCTAGAATAACCAGTGTCTTTTTCTTAACTGGAAACATAGAAACAGAGGCCAAAAGTGATTAGTTACTACTCTTTTTACCCAAGGTCACACACTCTAAACTCTGACCCTACAGAATACATTTCCCTTTCCATCCTTCTGTCTGGGCTCACTGTTCCCCTTATCTCAACAGCTTCCCCTTCAGTCCATGGCTCAATATCACACAAAAACACAAGCATTTCCACGGATGTGCTCTATAATCAGGATTGTCAATTAGGAAACACCAGGCCTCGGCAGCCTTTGTCTAAACACTTCAGAGTTCTTTTCAAAATAAAAATCTATAAATTTATATATTTCTATTTTTAAAAAATATTAAGTTCTGAAACCTTCTAGGTTTAGGGAAATTCAGTAAACAGGAAAAATAAACAGTCTTTGGTCATTATGAAAGAAAAGAAATACTTTCTGAATTAACTATTATACATATATCACAGTGAGAGTCAAATATAATACTAAAATGATGACAATTTAATGTGGGGTATAGATATACATTTAAAAACTGAAAATAATTTCATATAATGCAACTAGATGATCACCACTGCATTCTAAAATGACAAAATATTTGTGTGATTTCCATATTCAAAACAAAATATTCCTCACTGCTTACTGATAGAATCTAAATGACGCATTTTAACTCTTATTATTTTTGGATAATTCAGCATCATATTCCATTAATATTATATTTATCCATTAGATTAATATTATAGCTTAGTTTACCTGTTCCTGAGTGCAACGTATGAAATAGCAGAAACTGTAGAAACCCAGCAAACATAGCAGCATCGGAGTGGTTAAATAAATACTACTGGCATCAAATCACTAAATTCCAGTTAGCAATGGCAGCAAATCCACAACACAATCAAAAATCCACCAAGATGCAAAAGAGATTTTAAAGTCAAGTCCCTGTGGTCCTTGCATTCTAAATCAAAACCAAGAGAAGCCTGCAGTATTCAACATTATACAACGGTGACACTAAACAGGCCATAGTGCTGCTGTCATCAAAACAGATCTCTGCAGAGTACAGATTCCCATTGATTACCGCATTAATCTATAGTGCTCTGTGCTATACTAAAGAGGTTACCACTGTAACAAACACCAAAGCTCTTGTAGGTCCACAATTAACCATTTCCAGTAACAATGCAAAGAAGCTGCTACCTTCCTGCATGCAGAGAGGACGAAACGCTGTGGTCTCTAAAAGCTAGCAAAGGAGAAAAGACTCAGGCAGATGCTTTGGCAGCTCCTCCTATTATTTCCCCAGAGACATTTCACTGAGATATCAATAGGCTGAGACGACCAAGTCAATCAGAGCTCTGATGGCTTGCGGAACACAGCAAACTCACCTGAAATGATTTGGTTCCATTATCAATCACTGGCAATAGTTCTGCCAAACCTGTGTAACAGAGCTTTTCCTCTGCAGTTTCCCTAAGTAATGTATCTTACTCAGCCCAATGACAACTGGCATCAAGAAGCATAAACCAGGAGTGCAGAAGTGATTGTTGGGAACATAGGAAAAGTGCTTCTTCAGGCTGTTCCGGTATGGTCAGCCTAGTGCTAATGGTGGCTCATCTCCAGGGGGCAAAAGGACAACCCCAAACAGGTTTTGCCAGGGAACTGGGGGGTGAGTGCTCATATTTCTGATATTTTTAAAGATGCAGGCCTTTCATGACTATAGAGACACAATTCATAGTACAACGGATTTTTCTCCCTGAGACATAGGATAATTATCCTATCATTAAGTCAGCTACAAATACTTTATCCACCCCATATCATCTATTACAGAGTAGCAACAATAAGAAAATTAGTTGATCTGAAATTGTTACTCCCCCAATCTCATTTTTATCATTGTACATCACTCAGTTTCCAGAAACAACACTGCACAATTATATACTTCTTTAATCTGCTAGGGAATATTTACAAAAAGTAGAGGCACACAGGTTCTAGGTCATTTTAGAACAGGGGTTCTTAACCTTTTTTTGTTCCACAGTCCCCTTTGCCAGTCAGGTGAAAACCACGAACTCCTTTTCAGAAGGTACCGACAGATACTTTTATGACACTCAATATCAGAGGTCAAGAGAAAATAAAGATAACAAGTTGATTTTTTTTTTCAAGCTCACAGACACCCTGAAATCTTTCCACGGACCCCTGGGGGGTCCATGGACCCCTGGTTAAGAACCCCTGTTTTAGAAAATAAAATGGCCAAATGACAGAGGGAGAATTAAGAATCATTTTTCATTTACTTAAATTAAATATACTTGCCAAAAATAATTATCTGATAAGGACAAAAATTAATACTGAACCATGGATCATCTCATCGTCACCAAATCAATGGGAAAGTATCAGTCTCAATCTGAATAATTTGAACATTTTCCCCCTCTTAAAAAAATAGACTTTTTGCCTCTATTTCAAATCATTATTTTTTTCTTATCCCCATACTTCCAAGTATGCTTTAAATTGGCTTAATTGTTTATGGGGGAAGAGAAAGGCAATAAACATGAATGCTTGCTATATGCCAAATACTGTGCTCAGTATATTAATTCTACTTAATTCACTTATATCTCACAAGCATATGGCTAAATCAATATTGTTTATCTCATATTATAGATGAGGCTCAGAAAGGTTAATTAACTTGCCCAAAGTCACACAATTTATAAGTCACAGAGTGAGATTTGAACTTGGCTTGTCTGACTTGAAAGCCTATGCATGAGCTTTTTACTATACCATGGTAGCTAAAATTATCTCAATTGTTGTGCCAGTTTTGGCTAAAATGCTTGTTACTTGCTAGTGTGGAAAACTATGGTAGTGCAGGCAGGACCTACAATCATGTATTTCTATTTCTCATTTTTGGAGCTGGTGAGGAATTTGCAGAGCACTAAGGGGACTGAAGACTTATGCCTGCTGACTTTAAGTTTCTTTTACTGTGGTACTGTCATATAGAAGACAAAAAAAAGCCATGGCCTAGAAACAGACCTGATGGCCCAACAAGTACACTGAAGAGAAGAGAAGGAAGGAAAATCAAAACATTTATCAATTTACTTATTTCCCTTAGTTGAAATTGGCAGCACATAATTTTCTGTGATTGAGTTTTAAGAATCTCTAGCTCTGATAGGTCTACAGAGTCTCAGGACAACTGAATTAAAACATTTTAATACACTTCATGTGGCGATTATTGTGCCTGAGTTTTGAAATCTTTCTTTTCTGTATTTCTCTTCCCCTATTTCATTTTTGCTTCTTTATCCTCTAGTATGGTCTTATTTCGTATCTAAGATTATTTTGAAGGATGTTTATATAATATCTATCCTTCATTACATTACATGGTTTTATATTAATTTGTTAAGGTTAAATTGAGATCCCTAATGTGCCAAGATATATGGAAGCTTATCAAACGGTAACAAATTTTATTTCTAACAAAAATATTCCTGATAAACCAAGCAGGGTCTCTTAAATAGTATGCACAGCTTTCAAAATTACAAAATTGAAATATAAAATCAAAATTAGAAAAGGCTAATGTTCATCTTTTGTCAAAATATCCTTTCACTCATTTCTGGGTACAAAATAATATGAAATCCCATACATTGTAACAAGGGCCATTCACTAAATACACTGTGCACATACAAGGCGAAAAGAATGCTTCTATTTTCATCTCATTAATTCAGAAAATTATGTTAACATATTTACATATTTAAAATATTTTTTACCACTCTGTCCATTTTGAGCCACATGTATCCCTTCTCTGGATCATATATTTTATGGCCCACCCCCTCAGCTATGATTTCACAGCCACTCCAATGATCAGAGGACTGATTTCCCTTAAAAGAGAACACATAAAACTTATCATCAATTGCAATTTTGGTCTAAATATACCATTAGATCTTGCAGTATTGGAGTCTAGGTTCAGACTTGTGTTTGTGGCAAGGTTTCAGTTCCTTCACGAGGACCCATGATCCATCATAATGAAAAAGTGACACAAACTTGCTGCTTTTGCACTGATTTTACAACTTATCATGGCTCCAACTTTCATGTATTTTCAGTCTTTGGATTAGCATGAGACAGTAAAGCATAGAATGCATATATTACAAAACAAAATTCATGCACAATTAAGTAACCTGCTACTGCTTTTTCTTATTTTCATAGAACACTGGCTTCTCATTTAAATCCTTCTTGACTTGGCTATTCCAGAAGAAAATGAATCATAAATATGATTTAACCATCTTACAATCTTTATGGCTATATTGTAAACTATATAATCTCATTTCAGAAAAACAGATTAAAGATAAAGTTGTGAACTAGAAACTGCTCTGCTAAGAAAATGGAATAAAATTACTCCTCACATGACACACAGAGAATGGGAATATTTAGAAAAGAGAAGTAGATACAGAGGGAATATTAAAAATACATGTGCCCAACTGGAAAAATAAAATGAAGTGGGATTACCACCCCCCAAATTCACTGTGTATGGCTTACCAGCACCTGCTCGTCGGGCCTCAATTGTTCCCTCTTGGCAATCCCACCCTTCTGAAGAAATGCGTATCCCAGGAGCACACATGACAGAAACCTTGCAAAGAAGTCCAGCCTGGCAACTTTTAGACTTGCTTTTTAAACCACTTTCTGCTGCTCAGGGTCTTATCCAAGAAACTCCTCCATCACTCTGTTTATATTACTGAACAACAACAACTGTGTGTCAGGAGCAGCAGAAAATGGAAACTGAAAGAAAACAATAGCGGAAGAATAAAGAAGTCTCTTTGCACGACTGACCCAGGTCATTGCAACCATGATGCAGCTACGCAAAGGACTGTTTGAATAAAACAGCTTACACGAGCCTGGTGGGCCTGGTGGTAGGAAAACTGGTAGCATTTACTGAGGAAAAGCAGCATATTGGCATCTCTGTTGGGTTTTAACCAGATCCACAGGATTCAGGAAATAAGCTTTCTGCCAGATGATACTATGCTCCTAGCCATTCCTTATGTTTACTTATCCCCCAAATTACTCTAACCAGTGTCCTTTCTCCTGCTGTGAGCTTATTTGTGGAGAGGGCTAAATAAAGGATTTTTATGACAACAAAATGGCCATTAGCTCATAGGATTTCTTTAAACATACCTCTTCTGCTTTTGTTCAGTATTATTAAAACCAATTAAATGGGAGTGTTTCTTGTTATATCTTTGACTTGTAAAGAAAATAAGTTTTTCTTTTTCTTCCTAAAGAAATATTTTAAAGTAGGCTATCTTTGTACATATTATATATTCTTTATATATTATTCTCCCACTACTACATCAACTTTTTAAGGTAGATTGCCTTTTTCTAACTGCTGTATCTTCCTAGCAGGGAAAAATGCTTTTTATTATATTAATCTGGAATTTTCCCTACTATATATGACATGGTGCAATGTTTTCTGAATGTGAAAAGCAGTACCTTCTGTTAAATGGGATGCGTAGTCCTACTTTACGGTTAAAAAAAAAAAAAAGGGAATTCTATTTTTTCTCTATCCTAACTGTAGTCTTCTCACTAAGAAAAATAGGTCCATGTAATTTTAATTTAAGCATATTTTTATGCATGTAATTACTACATTTTGGATTTTAATATAGAGAATCTCATTTCAGAAAATAGTAACAATAATTTGCGTGTATTTCATACCTCCTAAAGCAAATTTATGTGAACTTCAAAACAAATATGAGATGTAACCAGATGGATAGCATTAATAAGAGAACCAACCATTTACGCAAACATACATGGAGAATATACCAAGACTAACTTGTCCTAGAAACTAAATTCCTTAGCGGAACCCAAGATTTCTACTTCATCAAACTTTTATTTTCAAATTAAACTTTAAAACTGATATGACAGCCAGAAAGTACAGATAAAAGCTATTATAACCAAATACCAATACTTAGTGTAGAAATACGAATTACATACAATACCTTAGGAATTAGTTTTTCTCCCCTCCACAGTCTTAGTAATTGCATATGCACAATAAACCTGATCTTCAAATCACAAAATCTCTTACAAGTACACTCTGAAGTAATAATCAAAATTGTATTTATTTTCTAAGTTCCGTATACCACCAGCATATTAAGGAAAGTATCACTGAAATACTGGACAGTAAATATACATATTATTTCCTGACTCTCCCCAAATACATTCAAAAGTTGAAAAACATATCTACTTAATCTATGTAATGTAGAAAAAATAACATATGCTTCCACATAGACATATACACCAAATAATTTTAATAATAAGGATGCCTGGATTATAAACCCCTGAATAGGATGAAAATTCAGCATTTGAATCTCTAGGGAACTGCCCAGGGGGAAGTGACACATTTGTATTTTAGTGACTGACTTTATCTGCTTTGTGAGTCATGCTGTATTGACATTAAAGAATCTAATATATTTAGTAGGATACACTACGGGCAGAAGAGGTAAATTATAATATCTTTTAATCTTACATGTGTAAATCCATATCCTCTGAGTAAAACCAAGAATCTTAATATTTACAAAAATAGTAGAACACATTTGTGAAAGGCTATGGCACAAACACAAGCTCAGGTTCAAGACACCTTCTATGAAATGCTTTCATTTACTAAATCCAACCCACATGGATCTTTTCAGTGTTTTGCATTTCCCTTTAAGTCTTTGTAGCAGTTTGATACTATTTATGAATTCCAAAAATAGATATTGGTTTATGTTTGTGAACTGGTCTTTTCCTCTGGGCATACTAGATTACATTGGATTCAGAAGTTTCACTTTTACTTGATTGGACCATGTCAGTAGAACGTTGAGTTACTGCCGCCCTTGGTGGGCAGGGACTCACAGAGAAACCGCACCACAGAGAAGGGAGTTTGCAGTTTTAATGCTGGAGCCCAGGGAAGAAAGCACACAGAGGAGCAGAGCAGCTGAGCCCTGAAAGAATCAAGTCCCAAGGAGAGAGACAGAGCCGGTTACCTGATAGTCTACAGCTAGCCTTGTGGAGACAGCAGGGCAGCTGAGGCCAGAGAGAAACAAGCCCCAGGAAGAGAGGAACCCAGGAAGCCTGAACTCTTGGCAGACATCGGCAGCCATCTTGCTCCAACACATGGCGAAAGACTTTGGTGAGGGAAGTAGCTTATGTTTTATGGCCTGGTAATTGTAAGCTTCTACTCCAAATAAAAACCCTTAATAAAAGCCAACAGATTTCTGGTATTTTGCGTCAGCACCCCTAAAGGTAGAGTTTTGCACTGGACTTTATTCTGTTATTATTTGCAAGTTTTCATTCCTCCCTGCATACATGCATTCATAATTTCTTTCATCTAGCAAAAATTCTGAATATGGACTGGACTAACCATGAGAGTATTTGCTTCTATTTAGAAGAAAGCTAAACCAGGTCCCTGTCTTGAAGATTTAGATGCCATTATTATTACCACATTACAGATGGGGAAACTGAGGCTTACATATGCTAAGTGACACATCTAGTCAGTGACAGAGCCAGAATCGGAAGTCAACAATAACATAATACCAAAGCTAATATTTCTTGAGATCTAATAATGTTCAAGATACTTTTCATGTTTCACATAAATTAAGTCATTTAATCCCCATAACAACCCTAAATGTAGGTATTATGATTAACTCCATTTTACAGATGAAGGAAGTAAGGTACAGAGGAACCAATAAATCTGCCCAAGGTCACATAACTAGTAAATAGTAGAGGTGGGAAATAAATGCAAATGTGGCTCCGGTGCTGACATTCTTCAGCACTAAGCAACAAGACTGACTCCCTCACTGTGCAAATAATATAGGTTTATTCAGGTTCTGGCATAGGAAAAGCATTCTGCATGCATTTTTCTTGTCTCCTCAGTTAGATCACAACATCCTTAAGTTTGGGGATTGGCTTTTACATAGTACGTAGTAGAGGGCTGTATTATTGGTGATTTGTGATTGTGGCAAATGCATCTGCACCAAATAAAATGCATAGGTTGCTACCAGCCAAGGTCCTTGAGACTCTAATAGAGCTTTTGCATGCCCTAACCTCAAACATTTAAGGAGATGGTTTAAAATGAAAGGGTCTCTGATCGAATGTATTTAGGACACAGTGCATATAATATTCTTTTCTAGGGCAAACATAAAGCACATTAGCATTAAAGGTGGTGAGAAGTCCTGTAATAAATAATTTGTAGCCAGTTAGCATTGGCCAAACTTATTTGAGCACAGATACCTACTTCTGGCAGCACACACATCAAACTTACTTTTGTTTTGAGGAAATAACAGTTGGAGAAATGATGCATTATTAATGTCATTTATTCTAGTTTGTTAAAATGTGCTAAGGAGAAGTATTGGATTCCATTTTATAGATTCAGAGTTGATGTTCAGGACCATGCTGTTCTTTTCGGTAGTTTCTCTAATAACAGGCACTGTTCCATATCCTGCTCTGTAACTCTTATAACTGTGACTGTGCTTTCACAAAACACCAGCTCAGCTTTATTCTTCCTGAACCACATGGATATGGCTTGTTTCAAAATCTTTCTTTCACTTATTCAATCTACATTAACACAATGAATATCTAGACATGGAATAAATTAATATTCAAAGTGTAATTAGGGAACTTTGTGGTGTAACAACAGCATTAAAGGCGGCAAGGTACGTTCTGGAGACAAAGAGGGTGAATAAAACATTAGGATCTGGGGAATTAATACAGTTCAATTTTTTTCCAGGACTGAGAGCCTCTTTCATACTTGAAATTTTTGAGTCATAAGGGATTGCTAACCTATACTGTATCAGGATTCATAGTTTTTCAACAAGGGTGCTTTGGACACTAGAAGCAAATTTGACTATAAAATTCTAGCCTGGGGAAGTTTAAATTGAAACAAACAAACAAACAAACAAAAAAAAAACGACACAAAGAATTTGAGCTACCAAGAGGCTCTGCATCCTGAATCATTCTGAAATTCAAATGAACTTATAGGTAAGGGGATTACTGTTTTCAAGTTGTACTAATAACAATATTTACAAATGAGTATGAGCATCCTGTGAAGGCTATGAAGGCTGCTGGGTTTTGTTTCACAGCACATTAGTGGACAAGCATGCTTGAAAGGGTATTCAGTACAGCTTGCCTTGATCTGTGCTGTCTTCCAGTCTAGGATATACTAGATCTCCCAGATATGGTAAAAGAGGTTCAGAATACGAAATAGCTCAAGATGCCATATAGTGGCATTTGGGGTAGGAAACTTTTCAGAGAGAATCTTTTTGTAGAACAGGGAAAGAGATAATTGGGCTATGAGAGGGAGATTCAAGAGATAAAGAAAAATTAAGTCAGTTATTACAGATAGTGAAATACTGTAAACCTGACTCACCTATCTTGAAATATGTCTTCAATTTATACTTTCTTACTGATCTTACTCATTCCTTATAAAAGACCTAGGAATGTAGGATATTTTAAATTTGAGTGCTTTTTATGATGATGAGATATTGAAAGGTTAATCTGAAGTTGACCATTTCAGCAAAAATCCTGAAGCAAATGCTTTCGCCATTAATGTACTTTTATATAAAAGAGAACATATCAAAAAGAAAAAGGAAAAAAAAAACAGGGATCCAACTGACAAGTCAAAATATTGGCTTTCTGGATGTCATCTCCTGGTGCTTCCCTGATCTTCGTAACTAGGTCACTGATTCAGGGGACTGTAAAGGCTTTTGGGCTTGAACCCTGGTATGACTGGTATTACAGAAAGAAGTATCAGTAAACAATGACCAAATTTAATGTTAATTTATTGGTTTAGGATTATACTACTAGATCTGCAGCATTAATCCAATTTATAAAATCTACCTGAGAAACAGAATGTGATTTTAGTTTCTTATAAAACACATTTTTTTTCCACCCAGGGTTCAGACAAAAACAAAATTTGTTTTTATTTATTTATTTGAGCTATGTGAGGCTTTTTATTCATCCTTCTTTTATTGTGGGGGAAGCACTCTGAGGGTCCTAATTTATGTACAGAAATCAGTTCCAATCCCCTATCACTTACAAGGCCAAAGCTATCTCTTAGGTCCTGTGTGGTTTAAAAACCCAATCCTCCTAGCCATTACAAGTCTTTATTCAACCAGAGGTGTTGCCAAAGTTTCACTTCACATACTTATGGATCTGGTTTTCTCATTTCATTTCTGGGACTTGGGGACATTTTTTTCCATATGAATTCAGTTATGCCTTTTAAAAATGCTATCTTTTATCCTTCATTTCTAAGTTTTTGCAGTGGAAGTTGGTTTTGTTTGTTCATTTCTTTCTTTCTTTTGCTAAGGTTGCCATATTATTATAAACTGGAAATAGTTCCAACTCCTGTCCTGGTTAGCTTTTTCCCTTTGACATGTTGGCAGTTTTAAATGTGGTTTGTAAATTCAAAATCCATAAAAGGGATATATTTATTTGTCTTTAAAGAACTACAATACAAGTACTGATATCTGGTGAGTAATGTGGTGCCATTTTTAACATCTTGTGGTCCAGGAACATTATTTGTTTTCTTAGTGGAGCTATTTTTCCACTAAGAAAGAAAACATCTAATTAAAGAGGCTAAGTAGAAATGTTAGGCTAAATATGACAAGACTTCAAACAGAAAGTCAGTAAAGAAAAAGCCGTGTCAAGTAGAAGTGGTGTATAAGCTAAATAAATTAAATGCTATGGTTTCACGTCATTATTTCTGCATCAAATTTTCCTCGTCTGTTTATTTTTATCTATTTGCTGTGCTTGTTTTGTTAAGAGGTACTCTTAAAACTTTTTTTTAGGAATGAAATAAAACAAAACAAATCAGAACCTTTGATTTCTCAGAATAGAAAGCTCGCTAAAGTTCGACCACAATTTGAATTTTTAACCAAATCACACAAAAGTCTAGTATTTTCTCTGGCTTATACTATGTCACAAGGACCAGCATCCTCTGCTTTGTTAATTTCTCAAAAACTTTTCTTTTTTAATTTCTTCTTAAAAATGATCCATGAGCTTCAGTTTAGAATGTAAAAACATACATACAATTCTCCTTCATCTACTATAAAAACATTAACGAAACATTTCAGAAAGTAAAGAGTCATACTAACACCATGAATAACATGAATGTAGATGTGGAATCTACAGAAAACATAGTGGTAAGAGTGGAGAAAGCCATCCAGCCCACTCCATTGAAAGTGAGACCAGGTATGGGAAGAGGCAGCTGAAGCTGCACTGTCCTATCCTGCTGGGAGAGATGAACTCAGGCTCTGCCTGAATCTCCAATTAATGGGGCTAAAGTAAGTCCAGCCAACCTCCCAGAGATGCTGCTTGAAATGTGGTACACCCCTGAGAATTAACAAAGCAGAGACAACAATGGGTGGAAGACAAAAAGCCTTTGCTATATACTCAACTAAAGTATCATTCAAGAAGTAATAATAAACTAATGATATTTTTCTTCCAAGAGACCCTCTGGAAGAACTTATAAAAGAGATGTAATAGCAAGGAGAAAAATGAAGGCAAGAAAGAGAAGAATGAAATCAGTACAACATAGTTGTAAATCTAAGTAAGGGTTAAGTATAAAAATAATAATATTAGCATCTACTTTATAAGAAGGCTTAAAGTAAGCCAGGCCTAAAATTTCAAATAACAATAACAAAGAGGTTAGAAGGAAGATAGTAAACTTTAGAGGAAAGTTAAAGTGTGCTGAAGTTCTTCATAGAAAGGATGAGGTAATGATTTAATTTTAGATTTTGCTAAAAATGAAAAATTTATTATTGCATTGAAAAATTAAGGTTTTCAATAATGATAGAAAAAATGTGTACTTTCTAAGCTATGAAAGAAATGAAAAAGCACAGATATCAATCTGATCAATGTACTAGAATGCATGAAAGGAAGAAAAGCAAAAAAAAGAAATGCATGATAACCATAAAATCCAAACAGAAATAACAGAATGGAATATGTTTATGGTAGAAGTATAAAAATACAAAGAAGACAAAATAAATGATGCATGCTATCTTATCATCCAGATTAAGTAATTCAACATTTTGATGCACATCTTTTCTGTTCTCAGTAGACATACATAAATATTTTTTTCAAAAACATACTGTATAGTATACATAAAATTATCAACACTTTTCAATTATCAGAAACATATTTTTATGTCATTAAAGAATACATCACAGAATTTTTATGACTACACAGTATTCCTTTAACTAGTATCCTATTGATGGAAATTAGCTTCCAATTTTTAAAATATTATACACACTATTATAATAAGAATTATTTTCCTATGTCTATCATAAAGTGTTTATTCTGTCAAGAAACTCTTTGAAATACAACCACGTTTTACAAACTAAACATAAATAGGTGAGGGGGCAGATGTGGCTCAAATGATTGGGCATCCATTTCCCATATGGAGGGACCTGGGTTCGATCCACAGGACCTCCCATTAAAATAAAGAAAAATATAGAAGGTGCGCAGCCCCGCCACACCACGCAGCAAGATGATGACATAACAGGAGAGAGACGCAGGGGAGAACCAAGACAAGACAGGCTGAAAAACCAGGAACTGAGGTGGAGCAGGTGGCAGAATGCCTCCCTCCCACATTGGAGGTTCCCAGGAACGAATCCCGGTGAAGGCAGGAGGAGAAGGATGAGAGGAGAGGCCAGAAACAGACACAGAGAATTGCCCAACGAAGGGACACAAAACAGCAAAAACGGAGCGGGGTGTGGGGGATGGGGGGTGGGAGGGGGTGAGGTGTTTAAAATGGATTTTTTAAAAAAGTAAATAAATAAATCTTAAAAAAAAAAAACATAAATAGGTGAGCTAGAAGTAAAGATTATTACCTTAAATAATTTTAAAATATTACTCACTAATTGTGCTACAACCTAAATTTTGGTTTCAATCCCAAACATCTGGCTTAACCGAGTTGGAGCAATTTGAATCACTATTCAAACTTCCCTATTCATGCTTTCATTCATTCATTCATTCATTCCCAAAGATCCTTAATCTCTAACTTAACTCAAGGTTTCCCAAAGAAACTGCTCTCTATGCAGACCCCTAAGTCTAATTTTGAATTCCTATCCTCTTTTAGGATTATGTCAATTACATTTTCAGTTTCTTTCCTTTCCAATCACTTAGCTACCAATCAGTTCTCCTTAAACTGTTTTGTTTTTCACTGTTTTTATTGATGTTATTGATGGTTTTTTTCTTCCTCAAATCTAATGGCAATTCAATTCTCTATTGTAATTTATGCTATAATTTATTTTGCGGATAAATTTTTTTCTCTTTCATTAAAAATATAGACTGTTAATTTCTAGTAGTGGTAAAATTGTGGTTCCCTCTTTATATTTCAAATAATTAATCAATGTCCAAATTACTATTATAATTAGAGAAACAACTGTGAAAAGAGAGAATGAGATTATAATAACTCAAAAAACAAAGTACATAATTTCTTGTAACCCAATAAAGAAGTAATACATACCAGAAATGGGTTGGCTTTTATAATGGGAATTTATTAGGGAAAAACTTACAGTTCCAAGGCTGTGAAAACATCCAAATCAATGCATCATCAGAGATGCTGTCTCACCAGGGTCAGCGTCAGGCAAACCTAGATTTCCTGCCCTGTGGTAAGGCACAATGGCATCTCTCGGTCTGGGTCTCTGCCTTCTCTTCCAGGTTTCTTTCTCCCAAATCTCAGCTATGGGCAATCAAGCACATGGCAGGACTCATCTCTTGAGCTTCGAGCTGCTCCGTGGGCCTAGCCTCTCAGGAGGCCTCTTTCCATGCCTCTGTGCTCCACTGATTCCAGACTCTGGCCTCTCTTTCAACCTCTTGGGGCTTCTCTAGTCCTCCCTCACATGGCAGGGCAAAAGTGCAGCCATCTTCTTTCTCTGTTTGTTTCTGCTTTCAATTCTCAGTTTATATAAGATTCCAGCAAGAGGGTGGAGACCCAACCGGGGTCATGCCTCACTGATGTAATCCAATCAAAGGCCCCAAATCAAATCAAGTGATCTAATGAAAAGATTCCTTAACTGAATCTAATGCAATCAAAAGGCCCCACACCCCAGAAATGGATTAGTTCAAAATACATGATCTTTTCTGGGATTCACAAAACTTCAAACTGTCACATGTACATAACTGTAAACTATCACTTTATTAGGTATAAAATAGGATATGAAAGTATAAAATATGACTTTCTACTGAAAAAACTCAAACAATTACCTTCAAGAAAAGACAAACATGCATAAACTAAAAATGAAATTAAATAGTTCAAAATAATGCCAGGGAAGGAAGTTAATTTGGCCTCAGTTTTAATTCATGGCTATAGATATGAAATCATTTAAAAGGGCAATATATTACATGTCAAATAATAAGGATGGAAAAATGTACGGCATGTGTGAAAGTCAGAGAATAATGCTAATCAATCAATCAGGAAGAATAGAGTGAGAAAGTAAGTCTGTGAAGATAAGTTGGAACTACAGTGTGAGGATTTAGGAGTTTGGATTTCATTCAAATGAATGACCCAGTCTGTAAGAGTTTTACACCAAGCAGACTGGAATGCAAAGTTTTAGGACAATAACAATTACTTGTGCCAAATTCTACCACAGCTATATCATGAAATCCTGCCATTCCATCTTTTTCCTAGTTCTTATAACATATTATCTGCACATCCCATTTGGTGTCATGGAAATAATATTTATGAAACCCTTGCTGTGTATTAGGTACAGGGCACATAGGGCCATGTGTACATTATCTCATTAAGTCTTTACAACTATTATATGAGGTATGTACAATCATTTCTTCCAGTTTCTAAAATGATGGAACTTGAATCTCAGAGAACTTAAGTAACATGCCCAAGGTGTTTGGTGTCTGGCTGTGCCTAAAATTATTTGGGTTCTTCAACATAATTCACTGACTAACTACTCAATAAGATTCCTGATGATCTTCTGGTTTTCATAGATGAGCAACAATGGAGACACATGCCAGACATTGTCATTCATCATTTAGGCATGCAATAATTGTAGAGGCCTTGTGAGTAGTATCCTTCCTGTGAGCACTATTATCTCATCTCATACACATCAGCATCAGAAGAGTTTCCTGTAATTAAATTAGGCCTGCCCTTTGGAATGGAACAAGTATGTTAAAAAAAAAACCAACTTCAGAAGCTCACTTCAAAAGGTAGGCAACGAGCAAAGATGACTATAGGCATTAAGTATTAATCCAGAAAAGCGGTAAAAATCAGAGCTGTCCCACAATGTGTGATGAAGAATGATGCAGAAGGTAATACCTGGATTTCCAATGAGGCAGTTTGCATCAGTGTAGTCAATATCTAGGGATTCAGCTTCAAATTCCTGGATGAGGATTGGTGAGGGCAAGGCAGAGCTTTGGTTCTAGAGGGACTTGGGGAATAGAATTGGACTCACTTGCAAAGTTCCAAGGACATGGATCTAATAACCAAAACTAAGCACAAATTTGGGACCTATTCCCAGAAATAAGTTAGAAGCCAGATGGCTAGAATTTGGCCCATACTGGAGTTAGAACAAGTAGCAGGAATGACTAGATGCTAGTCTTCAAAGGGTTTAGCTGGAGCAGGGGACAGATGAGTTCCAAGCTTTCAGCTGCAAAGAGAAAAGGGCTATCAGGGGCAGGGAATCCAGGAGATTAGAACACTTACAATGCCATCTTCTATGTTCGATAGTGTGTAAAAGGGGGAAATTTCTGTTTGTTTCTGGAGTCTCTCCCAGGGCTAAGATTCTCTTAAATTGAACCACAAGCAAGGACAGCCTTTTCATTCACTGGATAAAATGGGTCAAAAACACTGCAGTATGATTCTGCATTTTAAAAGGATACTAAAGAACAACTTACTGAGATTAAATAGGTGGCACTGAAACTTTCAATACCAAATCTTTTTCTAAATGGACTTGAAGAATAAATAATTATCCTTAAAATAACTTTTAGTTACATATATTTTTAAACTTTCTATATTAAAATTGTAAGCATATATGGCATGTAAAATTCACAGAACTATTTTTGAAAATGTAACCCAGATTTTGATTTAGTTTCTCCTGATTCAAGAATAGGAATCTCTTTCAGATGTAACTAAATGACTAATATTTCTAGCTATGGACTAATTTGGAAGAAATATTATTGGATATAACCATGCTAGATTTACAGACATAATTTCTTTCCTTTTAATAGAACTTCTTTTGAATCATAATTCCTGTTTTAGACTCAAGGAGATTTTTCAGTCATTTGTATATTGGGCAGAAATTGTAACTCTGAAAATCCAGCTTCTCACCATGATGATGGCAAAATTTTTCTTAATGCATCCTCTTAGAAATTAGGAATCAGCATGTTAGCTCAGACCACACACATAATTATTTGTGTCCCTTGACCTATACTTAAGATTTTAACTGCACAGATGATTACAAGAACTAATGTCCATTCCATATCCACTGTAAGATGAAATTATCTGAGATGCTCTAAGGTATTTAAACTGAAGCACTGAATATCCTAACTTCTGCCTCTCTCTTTCAGCAGTGAGAAGAGAGAGTCAAATTTATCTTCTCTCAGCAATACAGGACAGTACTTTCTCTCCTCTTTTTTTTTGCCTGTTCTCATCCCTGTTTTTTGTAATACCCAAGAAAATCCATCCAGGTAAAACTGTTAGGCAGTGGTGCTGAAATGTCAACGACTAAGCTATGTTCCAATTAACAACCAACATATTCCCAATGCCTAGTAAATGCCTGTCATATAGTAAGGACTCGATGAAAAATTAATGTAAAAAAGAGAAGCCAATGCTGTTACCCTTCCACGTGGACCCAACACATGTTTTGAGTTTCTAATGACTTAAATGCTTATTATTAGAGGCCTCAGAAGACACCAAAACTGGTTACTTGAAACTTAATAAAAGATTTTAAAAAGAAGTTTCTTAGTGTTTTCTTACTTTAATAGATATAAAATTAATTCATGCACATGATAAAAAGTAGCATACAGCTGTGTAGTTCTGGCCAAGTATTTAAAGCAACAGACAAGGAAAAATTAACATAAAGGCTTAAGATGAATGGCTACATTTAATCATTTCCCTTTGTCTCTCCTACCCACACTATCAATTCCACTTCCCAACCTTATTTTAGATTATTTACTTTCCTGATCCTTCTAAAGGAAAACACCTCAACTTTTAAATAAATTGCTTCTATATACTGACTGCTTTATTTGGGATATTACCATTGGTTTCTAGTTTTAAGATAGCATCTTGAGTTAAAATTGATTAGCAATCATTATTATGTATTGATTTAATCTTCATCTAAAGGGGAGACTTTATTTCACTTTCCTTATATTGTTTTGCTTTGAAATGTTAATAGTTTTATTTCTCCTTGAGCATTTGTATACTTAATCCTCTACTTTTGTAGAGGTCTTTTTAGCTAGGCTGCTCTAATGAACACAAAAGCCATCTCTGACATCATTGAAAGAAGGGAGCATAAGAATTGGTAGCATTTACTTTAGGGTGAGTAAGGTGTGGAGGTAAACTTTAGGCTGGTGAGGATGGGGGTCATAAAACTGGGAGGCACCTACTCCACTAGCTCTAATTTTTCCTCAGGCATTTCATTTTTTCTTAAAAATTTTACCTGGGAATTAAATATTGAGCTGACTTCACTGCATGTAAGGACATAAAGAGGAGAGAAAAGTGAAAAGAATATAGAAGTAGAGTGTGTTGCAGTTGTTCTGTCAAAAGATATTAAATGAATCTGCCCACGTGAAGTTCCCCTTCTCACATGTGTGCCACCGAATCTCAAGTGTCAAGCCTGAAGTCTCTGTGTGGCACTGTAGATGGTTCTCTCTCTCACCGCCACATACTCTTCCCTAATTGGGTAAGCTCTTATATCAAAAGGCAGGCACTTCCTTCTTTCTATCTTCTAAATATCTTTTCTCTGCTCATAGTTACAAACTCCTTTTCTTTTCACCCTTATGGGTATATTATTGGGGTCTCATGGTGTATGAGTAACAAATACTTGGGTTTGGGCAGCCATTTTAAGAGGAAGCCACTATTAAATTGTAATTATTTTAAGGTTAAGATTTTTTTTTTCAATGTCTGTAGCCAAATTCTTGCCACAGAACCTGGTTTTATCTTTGGGTATCTTATCTGTCTGAAAAGTCTCCAGAGTTCTCTGGAAAGCCATTAGAAAATTCCCTGAGGGCAGGAGCCATGATTGTCTATATATCTCACCTATTTACACGCATCTACATCTATATAGCTATATAGATATATAGATGTGCATAGATGTGTGTGTGTCACTGTATCTCTAGAACTTAGAACAGTACCTAGAATGTTGTAGGTTCTTATAGATATTGATTCAACAAATTAATACATGAAAAGCAGTCAAATGTTTGAACTGCAAACCCTCTTAAGGTTACAGAATAAAAGGAACAAGGACTATCAAAAGGACATAAAATACATTTTTTGCTCTCAAGAAAACAGGAGTAAACACCTTCTGGTCAGTATTGTAAGTGCTATGTGATCAGTAGGCATTATACTGCTGGAGTCCAAAGAGGGCATTTCCAACTTGTTTATTTAATGATTAAAAACAATATAAAGCATTTCATGTGTAAGTTACATTTCAAGAATTAAGTAACAGATTGTTACAAGAGTTCACACGTCTTGTTCTGGATTCTCACTGATTAAGTTAGAGACTCAAACTTAATAGCCAATTGTTCATATTGCCCAAAACCTATACCATGGTTCCCTAATACTGATTCATCTTTAGGGGGGAAATTCACATGTGTTATTAAGGGCCCTTAGTCTTATATTTCAACTACTCTTGTTTGATACCCTTGCATGTCATCATTTATCAGCCTAATTCAGATACTGCATGCTCCTAAAAGGACTGCTAAAAACTGCCTAGCAGCAACAGTTGCAAACAAACTAATTAGTCTTTGAGTACAGCTTGACCTCTTAAGTCATTGACCAATTGCTTCAAAAGTTCAAAGGCATAACGTAATGTGTGTTGTAACTCTTGGTTTACTCAAAATCTGCAAGAAGGAGAAAATAAAGAAGGAAGGAAATCCTATTATCCAATGCTACGCTCTTCTTCCAAATCCTTTTGACTTGGGACTTATACTTTAAGTTCCTTGTAAGTATAAATGGCTTACTTCCCTGCACTGAGGCAAGACTGCTTCTGTATTTCTTCCCAGTACTGGCACCATGCCTTCCTCACCTCTACATTGGCACAATCTTGGTCTTTTTCTCTCTTCACTCAATTCCTTACAGGCAAAAATCTTCACTATACCTTCCCCCAACAAAAGACTGATTATATTAGACTTTTCATTTAAATTCATCTGTAATCTTAAAAGTAAAATATAGTTCACTGCTTTCTGTTTTCCTTCTAAATAGGCTAATAGTTTAGTGAATATTAATAAGCTACAAGTTGAAGATTGTTCTATTTTTCCCAGATGGCAGTAGCAATCTGTACATTCACTTTTATAAGTTATTGTAGTAAAATACACATAACAAAAAAATAATTTAACTATTTTTACGTGTATAAGTCTGCCATGTTAAATACACTGAACATGTACCACTTTCACCACTATTTCCAGAACATTTTCATCATCCCAAACAGAAACTCATACCCAGTAACCAGCCCCAAGCAATCATTTCTATGCTTTCTATCTCTAGGAATTTGCTTATTCTAAGTATTTCATATATTGGAAATCATGTAATATTTGACCTTCTATGTTTGGCTTATTTCACTCAAAACTTCTTCAAGGTTCATCTGTGTTGTAACATGTTTCA
>JAQZBX010035401.1:5534-24695 GCA_029593785.1 Cabassous unicinctus
GATCCCCAGGACCTCCTGGTAAAATAAAAAATATATATATAGAAGGCGCATGGGCTGCCAGGCTCTGTGTGCCAGTGAGCCGCCAGGCCCCGGGAGCCATGCAGCAAGATGATGACGTAACAGGAGAGAAACGCAGGGGAGAGACAAGACGAGATGCTCCAAAAACCAGGAGCCAAGGTGGCGCTGGTGGCAGAACACCTCTCTCCTACATCGGAAGTCTCCAGGATCGAATCCTGGTGAAGACTGGAGGAGGAGGATGAGAAGAGATGGCAGGAAACAGACACAGAGAATTGCCCAGCAAATGGACACAAAACAGCAAAACGGGGAAGGGGGTGGTTAAAATGGATAAAGTAAATAAATAAATCTTAAAAAAAAAAAGAGAGAGAAAAGAGGTAAGTAAAAGCATTGGAATTGAGGTCCTTAACTTCTGTTTTGTCATTGTTGAAAAACCTCAAAGAATGTGTGTTTGCCTAAGGAATGGTAGGCTAATAAACTGTTCTCCTATATTAGAAAAGAATTCCGTGTCAGAGGCAATAAGTGGTAGTGCTAAATAGGGAAACCAATGGCTCTTCTCTCAGGAGTGACTGGAAGCTTATTTGGGAATGATGCCATAGATGATGGTGGTAAATGAAGCCCCCAGAAATAATTAGGTACCATGATCAGCATCTTAAAAACTAGAGATTTCTTCATTCCCAAATTCAAAGTAGAGGTAAAGTAACTTGCAAAGAAAAATAACTCCTACATTGTAAACTGACAGAAGAATTTAAGAAGGTAACTCAAATTCTGGACTATACATACATGGGCATCAGTCTATACGGTAGTCATGGGACCATAGGAAAAACAGGGCCCAAATTTTTTTAAAAGCCACATGAATGGTTCTGAAATTGATACCCTCAAAGTATAGTCAAATTCTTGTTGATGAAAAGATAAGAGCAGAATGTAGGAATGACATGCAACTGTATGTAGAATGTAGTGAATGTGTGTCATTGGGGTTTTAGGGGAAAAAGGCCACATAAAACTCTCTAACACCCATGCTTAACAGTGTTCTGAATAGAAACACGGGAATTTCAATAAAGTATTAGATGCTTGGTCTTTAAGCAATATCCGTGTGTCCCAAATTATAGATACCTGACATTAAAGGATTTTCTTGTTGCTATTTTAGGTGGTTGTATGAGAGACAACCCACCTTTTTCAACCAAAAGATTGAAACATTAAATTATCGTTTTTTATAATAGATCATAATAAAAAAGGTACAATATCAGAGAAGAATGTAGTTGACCCAGCAAACTTCTTTATAAATTTGTCTCTTATAAATAAATCACTAGGAGAAACAAAATTAGTAAAATCCAATACCTGCCTTTAATGAGCTTGGTCTTAATATGGAAAAAGGTAGGTGAATACATCATCATGTGATTGAATGTGATAACTGCCATTTAAACTTCAAGCACTTTATGCCTCTCAAGTACAGCTGAATTGGTCAAAGCTTCATCAAGAGGTGGCTTTTTTAGTTGGAACCTGAAAGTTGGCTAGTAGAATTTAGTTATGTGGAGGTAGAGAACTGAAGGAAAGGGAGCATTCCAATGAGAGGAAATACTGTGAACCACTGTGAAAGTAGAGGACCTATGCAGTAAGGATGGTTAAATTTGAATGGTGTGTGAGATATATATATTCATTTGTTCATTAGAGAAGTTGTGAACTTGCCAAACAATCATGCACAATGGGCAGAATTCCCATACAACACCTCTCCATCAACACATTACATTATTGTGGTACATTTAATACATATTATGAGAGAACATCAACAGACTATTACCACTAATAATGGTCAATAGGGTACATTTGGTATATTTTTTTCCCTACCCCCCTATTATTAACACAGTACCTTCTTTGACATTGGTGCAAGAATATTACAATATTGCTGTTAGCTATAGTCCATAAATTACATCAACTTTATGTTTCCCATGCATCTCCATATTCTTACTAATTTGTAATAGTGATGTACATTTGTTCTAGTTTATAGAAGAACATTATTGTATTTGTACTGTTAACCACAATCCTCATCTACCTCCAGATTCACTATATTATTCGGTCCCTAGATTATTCTCTTTCTTTCAATTGACATTTAAATACCTAGACTACCCCTTTCAGCCACAATCCCATTTATAAATGATCTGTGTTAAGTTATACTCACTATAATGTGTTAATTCAATTCTATCCATTTCCACACTTTTTTAGTCAAGCTAATTAAAAATTCTACGTACATTAAGCATCATACCCCTTCTCAGCCCTTATCCTATCTCCTAGTAACCTTGTATGAGATATTTAAAGACAATGGAAATAGAGATTTGATTAAGTAGAGACCAAACAACTGGGATTGGATAGTTTGAGTAAATACTAGAAAGGTAATGACTTTCCACCAGCTCTTCAACTCAAGGTGGGAATTATTCTGTGTGCAGCTGGAGTTGCAGACCTGCAGCTTGATAAGAGACATTAAGGCTGGAAGACATTGGGGGCGGGGATTTTTTTTTTTTTTTTTTAGAGTTCAGGCTTTGGGAAAGGCTGAGGTTGCCCAGGAGCAGAGTAGGGTAAAGGTTTCAGACCTGCATTTAGAGAACAGGGGAAAGTGTAAAGAGGATGAGATCTTAGAATTTAGAAGATTCACTTAACCAAAAAGAAGGGAAGATGTTTGGTCTTTATTGTGAAATTATTTCAGCCTCACAGAAAACTTGCAAGAATAGTACAAGGAGCTCCATAAATCTTCTTACCATGGTCCCCTATTAATATTTTGTCATGTTTACTTTATCATCCTGGCATTATTTTATGAACCACTTGAGTAAATTGCAGGTATCATATCCATTTACACCAAGTACTTCAGCATATGTTTCTAAAAGGATATCATATAACAACAGTATAATGATCAAATTCAGAAAATTTAATGTTGACATACTATTATCTAATATGTAATAAAAATTCATGGTTTTTACCTGATTCAAGAACGGATACAGAATCAACAATTACATTTGGTTTGCAAATATCTGTCTCTTTTCCTCCTGTCTTAAATAAATATATGAGTACTTCACTTGTATTATTCTCTTCTAGGATTGTTTAAAATTTAAATATCCACAATGAAGGAAATTCTAATGTTCTGGATAAAATATTAGAAAAAAAATTCATCTGCCTAGCTACTCTATATCATGGGAAGGGAGACATGCAAGAGTACTGCCCAAAATCTAGCTGAAAGAACTATTGCAGTTGAGGAGATTTTATATTTCTCAAAGTTTGTATGTGTGTGAGTGTGGGGGATAGCAGAGAAGAATATTAAAGTGAATATTAATGTATTCCTTAGAACAGAAATTGAGGTGTATTCATGAACTGGTTTTGTCTGTACTGTCATTTTTAAACATGTATTTGAGATTTTAATTATCTTTATTTGGAAAAAGTAGTGTAATTTGAAGACATTTTTTTACATCACTTGTGTTTACAAAATATGTAATTGCTATCATTATATTTTGTTTGTGTCCTCTTGGTTTTATTCTTATTGTTCCCTAAAGCGGCTTATCTGCTGCTAGATTTTTTACCATAGATCTGTATATCATTGTTTGAAGTGGTGTTTCAGTGGATCCTAAACATTTCTTCTCTCCTAGCTTTTCTGTGGATGAAATGGGACACCTGACATGTATTTTCAGCACATGATCAGATTTAAGAATTGGCAATGGGTAATTGTTTTCAGGGTGAAACTTGAGAAACAGTTGGGAAAGGTGGGAACAGTTGGTACAGTCTCTTGATTTTGTTGTTGTTTGTTTTAACTTCACCAAATGGATTTAAGTAAACCTAGGCTATGAATAGAGCAGGAAATTGTGTGTATATAAACTAGGTAATTTGCTAAACCCAATTTTTTTTTTTTAATAGTATCTAGAACTGTACCATAGCTTTTTAAGAAAAAATTCTTACTGAATTTGTTCAGATAAGAAGGAAATTTATGTATAGCCTGAAATTGTTGAACCTGAACAAACATAGAACAGGTGTTTTCTCAACTGACTTTATTTTTAATCCTATTCTAGTTTTTCACAATTTAAACTCATATATCTTCAGTGTATTTAAACCCACAGATAATTTGACAACCTTTTGGGAAGAAAAAATATTAAATGAAAAAAAATTTTTTAAGTAAAAAGATATGTTTTAATATAGCTGCACGTAAATGATGAAATAAACATTTATAGAGCCCTCAGTAGCAGTAGTTTTGTGATATTTTTACCAAAGAGAAGCATTACATTTCATAATAGATTATTTTTATGTGCTATAGTTCATTTGTGCATACCCATCCCAAAAGAAAATACAATCATTTTTGTAAGTAGCATGGCATAGAATTAAATTTTAATTTTTATCAGTAGCTTACAGCAGAAAATTGTGTTATGACGTACTACATTTAGAATCTGAATAGTATCATCATTATCTTGAATTCATAGTATAAAAGGAAATCTACCTGCAAGCACTATAGTGAAGTATAGTATCTGATGGTTTCCTTTCCTATCTACCCCCTGGATAGGGGAAAGAAAGAGGAAATTAATGAAATTATTTTAATGTATGTTGTTTTCATTAAGATTTGGAGTAGTGGTTAGATGAAGAGAGAATTTATTGACTCTTTGTATTCTGACATTCTTGATTTGTGGGCATGTGTGTGTGTGCACATGTGCGTATACACACACTACTACACAAAATCACTCAATTTAGGGAATATAATAGATTTTTATGATTGATACAGAGCTTTTAAATGACTAATCTTACCAAAAATTAACCTCCGTATTTAGTCTTCAGTTGCTACTTGTAAAATACTTTTCATTTTTGATAGAAATAAATGTAAAGAGCTGGTAGTATTTTAGAATGTGTATCAATGGGTAAATATCCTCAAGAAATAGCACTTTTATGCCAGTTTAATTACTCATTGTTTTCTGAGTCTGAAATCCTTGGTTACAAATATTAAGGGATTTGGAAGGTGCTCATTGTATTTGCTTACAGTTTTTAATTCTGTGATATTTGGCCTAGAAATAGTGGCGTCCTCGATAAATTAAAGTATGTATGCAGGCAGCATGGCTGCACTGTCCACAAAGTTATATAAAGCCATAGATTGAGAGTTTTGTTTTTTTGTGTGTTTTTTTTTTAACTTCTTCAGTATTGATACTAAATGGTGGTATCTATAGTAGTTATTTTCTGCTGAGAGCAAGGTATTCAAGAATCTATGTAATTTTTGTTCTAGAAGCCAAAAACATACCTTTCTATATATTTACTTGTTAATATCAAGATAAAGAAGGTTATGCTTTCCCTGGTCCTACATATTTTTGGAAGAGGAACAAAGAGGGAAAAGAGTTCTGTTCACAGTGACTATTAACCATTAGTCCTCAGAAAATTTCATTGTTTATTTGCAGCAGCTGTTTCTATTTTAGATATTGCCAACTTAATCCAGAAGGTGTTGCTAAGTATATTTCTAGGATGGTCATAACACTTTGTTTCAAGAAATGAGACTCAAAAGCATAATACGTGCTGGTGGCCTTAATCTTTAAAAGCAGTTATATTGCCTTCCTTATGTTGGCTGTTAGTTTGAATAAAGCATATGGGTCCTTCTGGCATATATTTGAGTGACACATAACTGGCCTCCACTTACTTTTTTTTCCTTCTATTTTTATCTCTCCTTCCCCACCCCCAATTTCAATTCCTTTTCCCTTCTTTATGTCATTTATAAACTGCCTTTTGCATCATTTATAAACTGTTTCTACTCCTTTTGAAAGAATGGGAGTATAAACCATTTGTGGATAAACTTGATCTTTAAAAAACAGCTTGTTAGAGCTGTTTTTCAAAGTTGCATTAAATTCTTGAACCTATATTTTACATATCTTCTGCCAGTAGGAGCATTCAATATAATGAATGCATAACTTGTTAATCACTTTTAGTTTTTAGCATAACTAATCTTTGTGTCTTAAATTCTTAGATCAACCTGTTTCTTGTAATTGTCTTTTTACATGTGAATTTCTTAGAGCATATTGTCTTTCCAGTGTTCTTATTCTATTACATACATTTGTACTAATTATTTTCATAAGTTTATCTTTGATATTTCAAGCCACATTTCCCCAATACATAATCTATGGAAAGACTATATGTAATTTATTGGGGTGATACAGGGTTATTCCATTTTTCCTTCTTTCTCCATTAAAAATGAGCATTTCTGCCCTTGAGAGAAGCAAACATTGGCTGATTATTGCTAGGATATCCCAAAACAGTGTCCTGAACTTTTATGAAAAACGGGGTGAAAATATGGCTAAATTTGTGAATAGTCAAAGAAATTTTGAAATATTTAAAAATAAATGTGGGGTGGATGTGTCTTAAGCGGTGAGCGGCCTCTTCCCACACGGGAGGTCCCAGGTTCTGTCCCCAGTGCCTCCTAAAAACAAAACAAACGAAAAAACCAGCTCAGGGAAGCCAATGTGGCTCAGTGGTTGAGCGCGGCTTCCCACATACAAGGTCCCGGGTTCAGTCCTAGCCCCTTGAAAAAAAAACTGGCTTATACTTGAAAGTAAAATTTTTTTATCATACAAAGCACATTCATTCAAATTGCAAGTTCCTTTAAGAACATTTGTAGGCTTGTTTGGTGATTTGTTTGATTTATTTTTTCACAATAATTACTTGGAAATTGTAAATCCATCCACTCTTTGGCCTGTTTCTCTGTTTTGTTCTGTTAATACAGATTTTCCATAAAGGAAAGTTAGCTAAATAATGGTAAACATAAGCCTGGTTCTTGCTGGACTACACTATGCAAGAACTTTTAATATCATGTTCTCATTTAAATGGGATTTTTCTTCCTCACAAATTGAAAAGGAATGAAATGATAAAACAAATAGCTGTAGTAAATATTTGGGATTTGTTTTTGATGGCAATTTTCCAGAGATTCAAGATTACAATTGATATATTAGTACAGCTTTCTGAGTACTTTCATTTTTTAGGAAAAATTCTGATTTTAAGTTAAATTTTAATGGATTCCTAATTAATCTTAACTCTGTTCATCTATAAGCACTTCAGTTACCCAGTATTTCAGATTTTTAAAAAGGATTTCCTTCCTGTTGATATATAATGATTGAAACTCTTCAAATGTGACCCCAGTGCTTGGTAGAAACCAATGTTAAAAATGCATGCTCTGGAAAATTTTAATGGAGAAAATTTGTGCTTTTAAAATATTTACAGCTCTTAAGTCCTAAATTTACCATACGTTAGAATAATGCACATACACCCTTAAACTTTTTTTTGCTATAAGCTTCCTAGTAAAATAACTGAATCTGCCATATTTTGCTGGTTTAATTCTATCTTCGAAAGGCTTTCCAGGCATTCATTGTAATAATGCTTTTTGTTGGCAGGCCCTTTAGTAAAGGGTCAGTTAGTGTGATCAGTTCATCAAAGCTTGTGGACAAGCAAATTACCAGCATTATAGAGATGTATTTCAGAAAATATTTACCTTATTAAATATGGTATTGTATTGTCTCATGGGACTTGACCCACAAAAGAGTAAATCATCAAAATAAACATTTCTAAAAATTGTGGTAGTATTTTGGTTGGTAGGAGACAGAGTTGCATAAGAACTTTCTAAAAACATTTAGTAATGTGTTGCTGAAGTGACTACAACTTCATTTATCCTCATAAATATGGATTTTTGCCTTCACCAGGTGATTTTATATAAGGCTGTTCTTTGACAAAAGAGAAAGTAAATTTGTATGGTTTTATTGAAGTCAAATGTGTTTGTTGTGAGATTACACTTGGAATGATTATATTTGTAAATTGGAGAAATCCTAGTAATCTTGGTTGCGTGGAAGACTTTTAAATGGCCATTTATAATAGAGACGTTCCATTAAAGGTCAAATTCTGTATAGCATAAGCCCCAACCCCTACATTCAAATTAAATCTCTCTTAAGATAGGTAAGAGTCTCCTTTACAGTGCTCTCATTGAGTTTTTCTAGAGCTTTGTACATATACACTTTATCTTCCTCAACAATGGCCCCTTCTTTCTACCTCCTCCTTTGCCCCATTATATCACTTTATTTAGGGGATTAAGTAGCAAAAATATGCCCACTAAATACAGGTTGCCTTTCCTGTGGATTACTGGCAACTAAAAATATAAATATATATTCTTATCAGACAGAAAATGTTGTTAATGGTATTACCCTTCAGGGATTAAAATAAATGCCCAATTGAAAGCTTTCTTGTAAAAACTTAATAAATTCAAAATGGCATTCTTCTTGTAATAATCTTTGCTGTTATTAAATCTTCCTACCCCAATTTTCTTCTGTGCCCAAACAGATGAGAGAACCAATGCTCAATAGGATACATTGTTATGTTTATTACATAAAGCACATAATAAAATTCTTGCCATCATGCTTTCTGTTTTTAAATTTGGGGTGGTAGGGATAGATAATGCTTTCTGGAGCATTTAAATCAGTATAGATTGTTACCCATCCAGCCACTTATGCTATAAACTCCAAAACTCATATATGGATGTGTGCCTGACTACAGAACTCAAATGCCATTCTCCAGGACTGCAAAGCTGTTGATAGCAGGTTATGGTGTTAAATAATAATTTCTGGATTACGATCTAAAACCTTTAATTGGTTCCATTTCTACCTGACTCTTTACTAACAAGTACTCCTGATGGCCTGAAAGTCCATATTGGAATTTAAAGTTTGAAGTATCCAGATCAAATATGAAATTCAACATTAAAAAAAATACTTAAGTACAAAAATATCAGTTGTGTAATCATGGTAAAACATAAAGCTTTGCTATAAAAGATTTTTAAAGGCTATTTGATTAAAACACTTATTTACTTAAACTCTTTGCTAGAATTTTTTTTAGAATTCAGCATCGGAGGAGGAATGTGACATAATAATGATCGAAAGCCGAAAGTTTAAAAGTTGTGATGCCCTCACATGGTTGGAGGGTTATTCTAGCTTCTAAGGACTGAATGTTGTCCACAAGAGTGTCTCATCAGGTCATAAATTGGTAAGACTTAATGGATTAGATTTTATGTATTATACCTGATGTTATTGTATTGAGATGAATATTTATGAACAAAATGAGCACGTTGTATAACTAAGAGTATAGTATTAAATATAGCTTAAACTTAGAAATTAAGTTTTAAATACTTGGAGTGTATAATCCTTCGAAAGACTTATGAAGCTGAAGGCCATAGCTTTGCAGTGGTGTTTGATAAATACATCAGTTTAAAAAAGAAAGTGAAATCCTGTACAAAATAGTAAGATTATTTAAATATTGCTGTCACATCTGCAGTAGATGCTATAATACAGTAAAGGACCCCAAATACTTTATAATTATTGCAGGAGATGTTTGAGAAATAATATATTAGCCTTTTAAGTTTAATTTTTATTATTAAAAAAAAAAAGTAGCTCCATTTTCTTCATAAAATATAGTTTAAATTTATTGCTTTATTTTTCTTAAAAGCACTTTCGTCTAGGTGTCTCTAAAATAAAGATAAGAAAATTTTCTCAATTCTTACATTGAAAATACTTTAAAATACCAATGTCAAGGAAAACAATGTATTCCAAATTCAATATACCTTTTTTTTTGTATGCCCTGAAAATTAAAATATTTCCTTTCAGAACTGTTTGCTGCTTAGGAAAAAAAAGTTAACTTGTTTTGTGTACCTCCTTATTTTGCTTTGTTATACACCTCTGTGTTTTGTAGGAGGACTCTTAGAATCAGAATTTAGATTGAGGTGAAATTTTTAAATCTTCAATCTGAAGATAATCATTTTACAGATGAAAAAAAGCCTGGGTTAAGTTATATGTCAAAGGCCATAAAGTTATAGAATTAATATTTTCAAAAATATTAAACTGGTACACATCCTGCAAGTATATCAAAGATTATTTGAAATTATTTATTTAATAAAAGAAAAATCAAAAAGGTATGGTTGATATCATCTAAACAGACAACCATATCTCTTACCAACTTTATCCTTAACTAGAGAGACATGTTATTCTCTCCCTTACATACCCATGCTCATCCTACCTTTTGAATAATTGTTTCTGGTATGGTATTTCATAATGTTTCTTAAGCCAGTAATTGTGGTTGATGGTATTCTGGAGAGAAACACAACAAACTATAAAAAGTCCCTTATTCATACACTTTTCTGTTTTCTTTATTTTCTGCAATAAATCTGCATAACTTTGGTAATTAGGAAAATAATTTCTAATTTCTTTAATGTAGATTGTCCATATTTAGTAGTCAGTGGGTAGGCTCCAAGGAATCATGATCACTATGGAATTTGTGGTAGAATTTTATGTATATTCAGTTTTCGGTGCAGGGTTCTTAGCATTTGTCAGATTTTCAAAAATAGGTAAAAGTGCTAGTGAATATTTTGTGTCTAAAGGGCAAGGCTTGATAGCCACCCATTATGTAACTAATGAAAGCAAGTTTTAATGAGTACACTGATTCTGTAACTCTTACTGATATTTGTCCAAGTCAGATTTTATTAGAAGTTACCATTAGGCTGATGAAACAAATCAGAATTTAGCCACATTCAGTTTTAACAATTTCATACTGTCAGTCTCTGTGCTCAGGTGTTCACTGAATTTTTCCATGAAGTAGTTGTGTTTTTGCTACTGAGTGGTTACTGCATAAGTACTGTGCTAAGTATTTTTTTAGTGCTGTCTCTTTAATTTTTGCAACAGCCATGTTATATAGATAATATCAGTATCCTCCGTTTACAGAGAAGGAAATTGAAAGCTTAGAGAGGTTAAGTAACTTGCTCAGATCAATCCAGCTTTCTACAGTCAGTTTGCAGGAATGTAGAGTAATTTCAGAATGTGAAGGATAGGATAAGGCATACTCTTATTGAATGAAAATGTGGATACATAAATTTGATTTACTTTGACCTTAGCAATGAAAAAAAAAATTGAGTTGCTTAATATCTAAAATTGAGTATTATATTAGAAAATAACTTCTATTCAAATTTAATGCTTATGAGTATAAGCATATATTAATTTTAGAAAAATCTCAGTACTTATTAGAATAGAATTATGCTGAGTGTAACCAATAATGAACTCACCCTTTAATATTTAGGATTTATAAGTTATAAATACTGGGAGACATTTTTTAAAGCTACTCTGAGCTGTAAATGTTTCTTGTGGTGGGGTTAGGGGGTGAATCACAAATAAAACCCCTTACAGTTTCCCAGATTTTCAGAATTTCCCATTTACTTTTTGTTGTGAACGATTCTGTTACTCTCAGATAAGCTCCAAACCTTCTAACTTTTTCCCTATTTTTAAGTGTTTATAACAAAGTTCCTGTATGTCTAAATATGGCTTATGGTTAAATACATAATAATACTACTGCTTAGACAAAAATTAGTAAAACCATAAGAATTTCTTTACTCACTTAAATTGAAATCTGCAGATCAAGTAAAAACTATTTCTTTAGTGCCATGGTTAAATGTACAAACAACTTGATAGGTCATCTGAATATGAGAATCCTATCTTAAGTCTTTTAGAATAATACATTTAGTCCCCAGCTTCTTTAATGATAAAATATTTGCCTTTTCAAAATTAAAACTGGAAAGTTTGGAAAATAGAATAAGCAATCACACCTAATCCAGGTTTTTAACACAGGTACTTTCATTGTTTTCCTATTCCCTCCAAACTTTGAGTACTTACGCATGCATATTAAGAGTTGCAATCATGGTGATTAAGAAGCTTATTAATAAATAGTTTCTAGTGTTCCTAATACCCATTCATTTTTACAAAGCTAATGTGATAGATTTTGCATTTTTGGGCTGATTTTGACATCTGTGATACCATACCCTCCTGTTTTCCTTCCTGCTTTCTGGTTGTTTCTTTTTGGTCCCTTGGCAGGCATTTCCTTTCTGTCTGATCTTTTAAATGTTATTGGCATCCTCAGGGTGCTGTCCTGACCCTCTTAAACCTGTTACCTCCACCTTAGGCATCTCTTCTTAGATTCAAACTTCCCTAATATCTCATGGCTCTTTAATCACAAAGTACTGCCAACTCTACCTCTGGAGTGTTGTGGGTTTTTTTTTTCCAGCTTATCTTTCTCATTCCCATTCAGGTCACTATCTTTTCTTAGGTGTAAATGAGACAGCCTTCTAACTGGTCTCCCTTATTTGAGTTTCCTAATGTGGCTAACATGGCTTATGAAGCACTGCACCTACTACACACACTTGTGTGTGTGTGTCCTTTTCTTCTTCACCCAACTGTGGTACCGCCTCTACCAAAGCATTCTTTCCTGACCCCAGATCTTGATTTGATGCCCTCAAAATGCCCTATCTTGGCATTTATCACACCTGTTAACTTGTCTGTCTCCTATACCAAACTGTAAACTCATAAACTCTGAGATTATGTCTATTTCATATTGTATGCCCAGCACCTGATAAATGTTTAAGTACATGAAAATTCCTCTGAAATACGACATCACAAAATTTATTATATGGAAAGAATCTTAGAAATTATTAGGTTTATTTAGAAACAGAGTCAGATGCAGAACCAGATCACCTAATTCCTGAGCCAGTGTTCCTTGTATATTTCATAATATTTAGCTTTTGGCCACTTTAACCTAACCAATACAAATTACACAGGTAGGTACACTAAATGTTTTTCATATGCCAGGCACCTAATGCATTATCTCACTGAATCCTAGTACCTGGTCCTGCTGTTATCCTTTAGAGAGACTAAAAAACATGTCTAAAGTCATATCTTAAAAATGATGGAACTGATTCAAACCAGGGCCAAAGCACTTTTATTCAATACCATCACTAAGTTTTTTATCTTCTTAGTCTAGAATTATAAATCTCTGACTTGGAAGGGCAATTTAGTAGTCATTTATTCCAACCACTTATTCCGCACTTGAATTATGTCTACAGTGCACCTTCCAAGTTGTCATCTAGCCTTGAATGCATCCAGTGATGTTTATCTTGGCATCTTGGTCTTTTTTCTTTTCCCATTCCATCTTCAAGCTTTCATAAACTCAACCTGTACAATAGAGATTCCAAAATGTGAATCAGAAAAATCAGATGATTGCCTTCAGTTGAAGCTTTTAGTAAAGAAATTAGGTTCATATGAAAGAATATAAGCTGTACCACAAATTCTGTGGAGAGATTGAACTTAGTGAATTCTCTAGTTACTTCTGTTTTCATAGCTGTCATAATCAAGAATATGGGTTCTAGTTGATGATCATAAGTCATCAGTGTTAGTACCATGTAGTTCTAAAGTTCTGCTTTAAAAATAATTAAGACAGTATTGCTTAACTTCTTACAGGAAATCACATGGATGTTTTCCACTTCTTAATTATTGATTGTAGTGATGATGCAGAGACTTCACGGGACTCCTTTACTATGCCCTGATCCACCAGTGTAAACTCAAAGAGTAAAGTGCATCTGAAATTCTTCAGTCTCCTGGACCTAGTTCACTTAGAATTCCCACTTATTCACGAAGCATGCTTGAATTATCTGTCCTGGCCAAACCTTGGCACTTTGGGCCACTGCTTTCTGCCTTGAAATAGCTTTTGGTTTCTTTTCACTTCTTCCCTTTAGGTTTAATTCTAATTTTTCATGGCAAATGAGATTGTTCAGTTGAGAGAACCTTCAAATGAATATTTATGAGTTAAAATTATGTAATTAAGCCTTATACTACGTTCCTCCCTAAATCTATGATCCTAAGGTAAAAAGGTGTTTGTCAAAGTTTTTATTCAAAAGATGGTAATTTTTACAGCCTTTCATTTCTCCATGAAATCTTCTATGACTTTGTCATCACCATGATCAATATATGGAGCTGCTGAGTTTCAACTGGCATAATCTTGGTAGCAGTAACTTGAAAACCCATATAGCTCTAGCTTTTTTATCCCTCAAACTTAAGTAGTTAAATTACTACATAGAAATTTCTTCCTCAGTAAATAACAACCAGACTCAAGGAAAATCACACACAAAAAAAAGGTTTTCGTGCTTTTTATTTAAACTGTCTTTGTCAGGGAGAAGAAAAAAATCCTCAGTGTGCTCTACTGAGAACTTTCTAGTTAGTTTTTTAAATGGTTAACTTCTTAGATCATTGTCCTGACATGATAAACTCAATATAAGTTCATACTGAACCAAGTATAATTAGACAGTATACTAAATACTTTGTTTTATCCCATCTTTTCTTCAATTAATATCAATTATATCTAGATTGTTATAAGTAGACCTTTGAAAAGGACACAGTCCCTGCCTTTAAGGTTCAATTCAGGAGAGAAAAAGCATTTGATGAAGACAACAAAAAATTAGGAAAGAGTCAGAAGGGTAGAGCCTGTTGGAAGAAAGGAAGAAATTTATCACTGAAAATATACCTATTTGAGTACCCTTCTGCTTAAGTGAAAGAACCTTATGACCCTTTAGATTTTAGAGTAGTGATACTTTATAATTTACTTTATTGACCTGAACCAGAATCCCTTTTTAAAGCAGGTAATTCTAAAGTGGTAATTTTCAACTACAGTAATATGTGGTTTAAAAAACTAAAACAACGCTTTGCTCCATTGTTTTTATTTGCTTTTAGTAATACTTATTTTTGAAATAACACTAAAGGAAGGCATAGTATATTCTTCGTTAAACATGTTTTTGGAAGTTTTTATGTTGAATTAATTCCATTATATGTTAGTGGCCTTTGGAAAATTTTCCCACAGTAAGACAAGATTATTTTTATCCCAAACAAACTTAGAAGTCCTAAATAGATCAGTAAGAACTTTATTGATGTTCAATCCACAGGAATGCTATGCTTAGTAAATATCGATGTAAATTTAAAATCTTAAGTCAGTTTTTATTGGCCTGTGTATTATAATTGCATTGAGTCTCTAACATTATATTAATTGAGTACAAAGAAATTAAGTAAATGTGAAGCATAGGTAGGATTGTTTATTCTTTAGGGTGAGACATAAATACAGAGCCCATTAATGCCTTAATACTAATCATAATTGATTTTTATTTGTACCTCACTGTCTCAGGCCCTTAACTCTTATTTAGTTTGTAATTTAAGATGCCCTGGAATAGTAAACCTTATAAAGTATCCAAGTCCCAATTGATCCAAATAATAGGAGGAACTAATTGCTTGGGGTTTTTTGGTGTGTTTGTTTTTGGTTAAAAAAAGGGGGGGGGTGATATTTACTTTGTTTATGTAGCCTCATAAATCTCCACAGCAGCCCTTTAAGGTAGTACAGCCATGACCCCATTTTACAGATGAGGAAAATGGTTTAAGTAGGTTAACATGCTAGGATTATACCATAGTAAGTGGTGGAGTCGGGATTTGTCTAATTCCAAAGACTGTGTTCTTAAGCCACTTTATTTGAGAATTCAGCTTTTTGCTTAGGCAACTGCTGAGAGATAAGCTCTCTGTCCTTAGAATGAAGCAGAGAGCAAAGGGGAGTTGAACTAAGTGGTAGTAAACAGATGACCTAGACAGCTTTCTAACTCTTCATGGCATATGTTCACAGTGCTTTTTCTATATTTGTTGAAGATCAGAAATTTAATTTTTTCCTCAAATCCAGGCCAGTGTAGATTTCTGGAACATCCCGATACAAAACATTTGTTGATTTATTAAAAGGTAAAATAAAGAATTAGAATGAAACAACTATCCTTTTAAAAAGGATAGCCCTAATTTGAAACAGTCCCTTGACAACCTTTGTTTTTATTTACTGGAATCCCTGGACTTTGGGGATAGATTAGGAAGGTAGCAAAGAAAGATTAGTCAGTAAACTAAGTGCTAGGTTTTGATCAAGTAATCCTAAGGATGAGACTAACATAATTGTACTTTTTCAAAAATGCTGTCCATAGAATACTTTTCCTATAAAGCTGTTTTAACATCTCTGAACCTTCAAGAAATAGTCATAAACAAAAAGATTAACCATAAGATGAGCAAAAATAATCTATGTGCTCTTCTCTGGTATTTGGCGTTTGGTATACAAAGGGTTAATGTCATTTCCACTTTGATCAGACCTCATTGAGGAAATGGGATTGGGAGGATTTGTTAAAGAATGACAGTTCAGTTGAAAGAAATAGTTTGTAGAATGCTTAAGAAAGGAGGCAAACAATGAAAGGGAGGGAGTGTGAAAGGAATAAGCAGCTTTCCCAAGAAGAATGATTTCTTCCCAAGCCCATCTTCCATAACTCTTCACATATTGGTGTTTCCTAGTGTTTTGGGCCCACTTATCTTGTCACTGTTTAAGTGATACCTTCTCCCCCAGTTTGAAACACATGCCACATTCTGACAGCTCTCTAGACTTCTAGGCCAGAGATTCCTTGAGTTCTAGATACCAATTCTTAGCAACCAACTTATTTCTTCACTAGGATCTTCATATATTCCAGATATCTTAAAATTTAGTGATGAATGCAAAACTATGTGATTATACCAAAACCCATTAATTGTATACTTTGGGTCAATTGTATGCTTTATTAATATGTATCAAAATTGATTTGTTAAAATTATTTTTCAAAAATCTGAAGTGAAACTTAAATGTCTCATTTCTCATCTGTATTCCCATGTTCCTCTGCCACTCATCCCTGCACACTACACACACACACACACACACACACATATAACACACACACAAATCTAGTCTTTTTCCTAAGACACACTAGCCATCTCCCCACTCCTAGTTGCTCCAAGCCAAAAAAACCAAAGTCCTACTTGGCATTTCCTTTGTCATAGATGAGTTCCTTTCTTTCATTATCCCTTTACTCTCTTAGAGATTCTTTATGCTTTAATTGTAAAAACTATTTCATCTTACCTCCATAGGCTTTTTCATGCCTATGACAAAGTATTTTGCAATATCCTGCTATCCCTTCTTCCTCCTTAGTTAGGCACATTTAGCTCAGACTGAAAATGGAGGAATGAAATTGAGGATTATTTCCCCAATTATCTGTTGAGAGTTGAGTTGAAAGGAAAGCATTACCCAAGTCTATTAGATATCAAGGACTGCTGTGATAAAAGTCATTTTTGTCATTAAGGTCAGGAAGTGACTGGAGGTGATCCAATACAGCTACCTCATGTTATAGCTAGGCAAAGAGGCCCCAGAGTCAAAGTAGCGTACTTAAGACTCAGATGCTAAATATCCAGCTTGTGAGTCCAGTCTACTGAGGCATATGCATTATTTAGTGGACAGCTTCCAGCCTCATTATAGAGGTAGATTTTGCATGGCACAGTAGAATTTTGTCTGGTGGGTGATACACTCAACCATTAAACATAGCATACATGGTTAGTGCCATAAGAATGGTGTGAAGCATGGCTCATTCTATAGTGACACTGTTCTTTCTGGGAGGATTAGAGAAACCTTTAGGAATAGAAAACATTTGGATTGAGCTATAAAAGAATGCTAGGAATTCCACAGAAATGTTCAGAGAATGAGAAATGGTAAGAGCAAAGAGAGTGAAAGTAAACCATGGAGAGTCTCAAGGAATAAAGATGTTCAGTTTAAAAGTTGAGCAGGCATTTGAAATAGGGGTGGAGGGGTCGGGAGAGGGAAGGATGTAGAGGTTAGGATTAGAAATGAAAGTAATGCCCTTCATTAGTAGACAAGCTAATGGGGCGGGGGAGGAGGGATACCCACTTGTATGTCATTGCTAAAGAATTATGAATTACTTTTAGAAATATTACATTTAGCATATAAAAAGGTTATTTTTATAATAGGCCACCTGCTATGTGAAAAGTTTATTCAGTGCTTGTTGGTTTCTGAAATGAAATGCAAATCTGAATGTTTTATGTTTTTGTTTTTATTTCCCTTGGCATTCTTTCTATCATGTTCTTTTCTGTTTTGTTCATTTTCATACACTTACACCATGAAATTCTCCTGTGTAGCTTAGATGGTTAAAGTGCTATTATTTCCCTCTTAGGCAAAAAGAAGGAATGCTTTTGTTAAGCTTTTGAGAGAGAATTGGTGGAGCCTGTGTAGCTCGGTGGTTGAGAGTACCTTCGCGTGTACCAGGTTCCCAGGTTCAATCTCTGGTACCTCCTAAAAGAGAATTGATCTCTACTCCAAAGTCTTTATTCTTTTATTTCTTTATTCTTTATTCTTTTCCTAATCCCACAGAAGTAATTTGAACTTTTATCTGGTATTAATGTCTTCATCCATATTAAGAATTTTTATTGAATTTATATCTTTTTTATTTAACTTTTGTACTTTCTAGGAAAGATATGCCTTTAAAATCCCATACTGAAAAACAGATATTTTACTAGATTAAGGTGTACTATAATCACTTAATTCTAAAATTTTTAGAAGCTGGTTAGCCATCAGCTTCTATCCTGGCAGACTAAAGGAATGGTTTTAGTATGTCTAGAGTGAATATCTGAAACTACACTGTGCTTTATTGCTTTTCAGTATAACTTGCATTATTTAGGTTCTTGTCAGGTATTCTGAGCTAGAAATCAGTTGGCAAAATTTGAAATCCTTTCTAATCCTTCCCTCCTTTTTTTGGTCTGAGGTACCAGTGTACATCCAAATCCAGGTAATTTGTCAGTCATAGGCTATTTTCCCAGTCTCCAGGAAGTAATTTAAGGTATCCAACACTATAGTGAGAAATTTTTAATTTGAACTTAAACTTCTGGGTATGTGTTCATTTACTCCCCAGTAATGAATTATGCTATCATCAAATTATCTAGGTGCTGCTGTGTAAATAGTACAGTGAAATCTCCTTCAAGAGAGCTTTCTCTAAATGTAAACATTCCAACATTGGGGAGAATGCCACCCTCCTCCTACCCCTTTCTCACACTCTTTTCTTATTTAGGTATGACTCAGAGGAAGGAAATAATCTTTTCATCCTGTCAAACCTTACCTAATGTTAGCCTAATATGAAATAACTAGCTAGTTCATAAACTCATTTATCTTATGTAGATATGATTCCATGTTCTTGTAACATTAAGTATTTAACTTGAAATAATACTATATTAACTAAACTTTCTTGATTTATTTGGAATATTTGGGTTGTAATGGTAAAATTGCTTTACAGATTTTATTTTGTACCTGGCTCCAATTTTTCCAGACTAAACTTTTATATCTTCTCTACCTTAAGTATTTTAACAGAATTTTAGTTGAGATAGTTTTTAAATTTTTTCTTTAGAGTAGCTATAAAAGGAAAATCTATAA
>JAQZBX010035402.1:0-24596 GCA_029593785.1 Cabassous unicinctus
GCTTCTCTTCTCCTGGGGCCTTCTTCCAAACATCAAAGCTGCTTCTCAAAGACTGCTTCAACTCTGTTCTTTGCCTTGCCTTTTATATTCAATTCCCCACCCACCAGGGGGTGGGGCTCAACGCCCTACTGACTGACATGGCCCAGTCAACGCCCTAATCATAATTCAATCATGCCCAGATTAACAGATTAGATTACAGTCATGATCCAATTATATTTTTGGAATTCATAATTACATCAAATTCCCCAACCGTTACACCCCTTAATTTACTATTCCTAAAATCTTAATTTCTTCTCTCTTTCCTAAGTCTCTCACCCTTGGTATTTCCTCTTGGGCTGCAGGACTCCCTTTATTATCTTTTGCAATTCTGGTCTTTTGGTAACAAATTACATCAGTTTTTGTTTATTCTGTGAAGTCTTTGAATATCCCTTCATTTTTGAAGGATAATTTTGCTGAATACAGTATTCTTGCCTGGCAGTTTTTCTTTGTCATTAGTTTAAATACATCATACAACTTTTTTCTCACCTCCATTGTTTCTTATGAGATTTTGGCACCTAATCTTATTGAGGTTCCCTTGTATGAGATGTTTGCTTTTCTCTTATTGCTTTCAGTGTCCTCTCTTTATCTCTATGCTAGTTTTCACACTGAATAACAGGTGTTTCATGGTAGGTCTATTCAGATTTTTCTTGTTTGGTGTCTGTTGTCTTCTTGGATATTGATATTTATGTCTTTTGTAATGGTTTTAAAGTTTTTGGTCATTATTTCCTCAAATATTTTTTCCGCCCTTTACAATTCACTTCTCATTCTGGGACAACAATAATGCATATATTAGAGTATTTTGTACTGTAATTCAATTCTCTGAGGCCCTGTTCCATTTTTTTCTGTTCTCCTCTCTTTTCCAGTTCAGATATTTTGTCTTTGAAAAATCACCTAATTCTGCCTTCAATCAATGCAAATCTGCACTCGTGTCTCTAATGTATTTTAATCTTGTCCAACATATCCTTTCATTCCCATAAGGTCTGTAAGTTTTCTTTGCAGTCTTTCAAATTGTTCTTTATGGTCACCCAGTGTCTTCTTCATATCCTTTATCTTTTTAGTCATATATATTTTTTCAAATCTTTCAATGGATTTAGGAGAGTTGTGTGATTATCATTGATTGATTTCTTATACCCTGTATCCCCTTCATTATATTTGGATTTTTCATTTGGCTGTGTCATCTCTTCCTGTTTCTTAGTATGGCTTTAAATTTTTTTCTGATGTCTAGGCATCTGAATATTTTGGTGAATTTACACTGATGGCCAATTTCTCCCTGACTCCATTTTTTTCTCAGTGCTTCTTTATATTTGGTTCATATTATTATAAGTGTTTAAGATTTCCCAGCTTAACTTACCAAATTTTCCTATGTACTCACTGATGGGGTGCAGATTTTCTGCCAGGAGTTAGGGTACAGAGAAACTAAAAAGAAGTTTGTGTTCATGCAATTTCTAGTCAGGCAGCAGATTGCATTTGCCCACACATATTTCCATGGTGGTGTTTCAATCTCTCCTTTACTAAATTTTGGTCTGACCAGGACCAAGATTTAAAGTGGGCTCTGCTGTCCAAATTCAATGAAGAGAAGCCACCTGACTCCCCCTCCCTTTTCCCTTGTAACAATTGACAAGGAGGAAGATATCTGGCCCTCTTAATTGTCTGAAATGAGCCAATAGTTCTACCCTGGCTTAATATCTTGGGGTGGTTGAGGGGAGCCCTTTCTGGCTGCTGCTGGCTTTTGTGAACTCACATTTGTGTGTGTGCATGTGTGTGTGTGTCACTGTCTCTCCACCTCTTGGGAGTTGTGTAGCATTGTCTTGGTGTGCTATTTTTCATAGATATTCCTTCAGACAGCTTTTGGTCCTTTCTCTGTTGTGTGTGTGTGTGTGTGTGTGTGTGTGTGTGAGAGAGAGAGAGAGAGAGAGAGAGAGAGAGAGAGAGAGAGAGAGAGAGAGAGAGAGAGAGAGATAATTGAGCCCAGCCTGCCTACTTTGATACCATCTTCCTGGAACTCTTATTGTTTTTGATTCACTTTTCCTTAACAGCTGGTGAACATTTATTCACTTACTTTTTGCCATTTTGTATTTTTTTAGAGAAATGTCTATTTAAGACTTTTACCCATTTTATTTGCTTGCTTGCTCTTTTATTGTTGGGTTGTATGAGCTCTTTATTTTGCAAAGAACCAAATGTTTACCACATATGTAGTTTCCAAATTTTTCTCCCAATGAGTGTTCTGCCCTTTCAATTTATTGATGAAGTCCATTGAATCAAACTGTTTATATTTGAGGAGATCAAATTTATCCATTTTTAATTTGTTGCTTGTGCTTTCAATATAAGATTTAAGAATCCACCGCCTATAACCAGGTACTGAAGTTGTTTCCTTACATTTTGTTCTAGGAATTTTATGTTTTCAGTTTTTACATTTAGGTATTTGATCCATATTGAGCAAATTTTTATATAAAATATGAAGTAGGAGTCTTCTTGCTTTCCTTTGAAAATGTATATACAGTTCTCCCAGAACCATTTGTTGAATAAACTGTTCTGGCCCAGCTGGATGGACTTGAAATCCTTGTCAAAAATCACTTGACCATAGATCTGAAGGTCTGTTTCTGAAATATCAGTTCAGTTCCATTGGTCTATATAGCTATATTTGTCAGTACCATGATGTTTTAACTATATAGACAGGTAACATGATTTAAAGTCGTGAAGTGAGAGTACTGCAACTTTGCTATTCCTTTATAAGGTGTTTCTGGCTATTTGGGGCCACTTATCCTTCCAAATATATGGGAAAATTGAGTTTTCCATTGCTTTTAAAAAGGCTGTTGGAATATTTGGGTATTGCTTTGAAGCTGTATATCAATTTGAGTAGAATTGACATCTTAACAATGCTTAGTCTTACAATCCATGAACATGAAGTGTTCTTCCATTTATTTTGGTCTTCTTTGATTTCTTTTAGGAATGCCTTGTAGTTTTCTGAATATAAGTTTTTTACATGCTTGGTTAAATTTATTCCTAAATATTTGATTCTTATAGTTGTTATTGTAAATGGAATTTTTTCTCAAATTCATTCTCAGATTGTCACTACTAGTTTTTAGAAACACTACTGATTTAATATTAATCGTGTATGCTGCCACTATGATGAACTAGTTTATAAGCTCTAGAAGTTTTATTGCAGATTTTCAGGATTTTCGAGGTGTAGGATTTTATCATCTCTAAATAGCAAATTCTACTTCTTCCTTTTGGATGCCTTTTCTTTCTTTCTCTTACCTGATTACACTTGCTAGAACCTCTAGCACTATATTCAACAGCAGTGTTGGTAGTGGCCATAATTTGTCTTATTCTTTTGCTCCTGATTTCAGCAGGAATTCTTTCAGGCTTTCATCATTGACTAAAATTTTAGCTGTGGGTTTTTCATATTGACTCTTCATCATGCTGAGAATGTTTTCTTCAATTCCTAAATTTTGGAGTATTTTGAAAAATACATCCTTTTAAGAAAGGATGCTCTCTTTTATCAAATGTCTTTTCTGCATTATTCAAGATGATCATGTGAATTTTCTTTTTTGATTGATTAATGTGAATTATTATGCTGATTCATTTTCTTCTGTTGAACTACTCTTGCATGTCTGGTATAAAATCCACTTGAATATGATGACTATATCTTTTAGTGTGTTGTTTAATTCAATTAGCAAGTATTTTTTGAGGACTTTTGCACACATATTTTTTAGGGAAATGTGTCATTAATTTTCTTTTTTTGTTAACGTATTTATCTGGCTTTGGTATTAGGGTGATACTGTCTTCATAGAACGAATTGGGTAGTGTTTTTCCTGTTTAATGTTTTGGAAGAGCTTAAGTTTAGTTTTAAATCTTCTTTGAATACTTGGTAGGATTCACGTGGGAAGCAATCTGGTGCTGGGCTTTTCATTTTGGGGAGTTGCTTGATGACTGTTTCAACCTCTTTAATTGTGAATGGTTTGTTGTGGTCTTGTATTCTAGTGTCAGTGTAAGTTGTCAGTATATTGCTAGGAATTTTTCAAATTTATCTACATTGTCTAGTTTCTCAGCATACAGTTTTCATCATATCTTCTTATGATTTCTTTCATTTCTGTGGGTAAGTAGTAATGTCTGTATTTTCATTTCTGATTTTATTTACTTGCATCTTCTCCATTTTTTTTTCAGTCTTGCTAAGGGTTTTTCAATTTTGTTAATCTTTTCAAAGAACCAATTTTTAGTTTTGTTAATTTTCTCTAATATTTTTTGTTCTCAATTACATTTATTTCTACTCTGATCTTGTTATTTCATTCCTTCTGCTTGCTTTGGGAATACTTGGTGTTTTTAAGATCCTCTGGCAGTACAGTTAGGTCACTGATTTTAGCTCTTTCTTCTTTTTTAATGTAAGCATTAATGGCGGTAAATGTCCCTCTCAGAACTCCAGCCAATGCATCCCATAGGTTCTGATATGTTCTCTTCTTATTTTCATTCATCACTAGATATTTATTGATTTCACTTGCAATTTCTTCTTTGAGCCACTGATTATTTAAGAGTGTGTTGTCTAACCTTCAAATATTTGTGAGTATTCCCTTTCTCTGCCTGTTGATTTCCAGGTTTATTACTTTATGATCAAAATGCCTTTTATAATTTCAATACTTTAAAATTTACTGATATCTGTTTTGTGAAGCAACATATGGTCTGTCCTGGAGAAGGATCCATGAGTACCTGAGAAAAATGTATATGCCTCTGTCCTGAGGTCCAATGTTCTGTATATGTCTACTAGGTTTTCTTCTTTTATCATGTTATATAAGGTGTCAGTTTCTTTATACATCCTTTAGAGAGATGTTCTATCCAATGATAAGAGTTGTATATTGATGTCTCTAAATATCATCATAGGGACATTTATTTCTCCCTCTGTTTTGTCACTACCCCATGTAATTTGGGGCATTGGTTAAATACATATACATATTTTATTGTTATTTTTTCCTGATGAATTGCCACTTTGTTAATATGTAATGTCCTTTCTTGTCTCTAATGAGAGCTTTCCTTTTAAAGTCTATTTCACCAACTATAAGTCTATCTACTCAAGCTTTTTTGTTGTTGTTGTTACTACAGGTGTGGAATACCTTTTCCCAGCCTTCCACTTTCAATCTACTTGTAACCTTGTGTCTAAGGTGAGTGTCTTGAAGACTGGAGAGAAAGCTAATATTTTCTTATCCTCTCCACCTGTCTTTGTATTTTGATTTAGGCAGTTCTTTTTTCACCCATTTTGACCTTTGGGTTTTATCTGTCCTCTCTTATTTTCACTTTTTTTATACTTTGAGTTACTTTTACTTATATAGTCTTCATTTCAGTTACTTTTACTAATATAATCTTCACTCTCTTTAATGTTTCCTGCATTGCTGGTTTCTTGATTAGAAAGTCTTTCAATTTGTTTATCTGTGCATATTTTAAACTATCCTTCATTTTCAAAAGTCAATATTACCAGATATAAGATTTTTGACTGGAAGTTTATCTCTTTCAGTATCTTAACTATATCATACCACTGCATTGTTTTCTCCATAGATTCTGATAAGAAATCAGAACTTAAACTTATTGGGCATCTCTTGTCTGTGAGGAATCTCTTTTCTCTTGCTGCTTTCAGGATTCTCTCCTTATCTTTGGCATTAGACATTCTGAAAATTATGTGAATCAGTGAAGGTCTATTCAGATTTATTTAGATGGGAGTACATTGTGCTTCTTGGAAAGAATATCTATGTCCTTCAAAATGGTTGGGACACTTTATTCCATTATTTCCTCAAATACTCCTTGTGCTGTTTCCTATCTCTTCTCCTACTGGGGCACCCATGATACATATATTGCATGACTCTTGCTGTCATATAGCTCCCTGAGACCCTGTTTAACTTTTTTCCATTCTTTCCTTTATCTGTTTTTCAATATTCACTTTTGAAGCCTTGTCTTCAAGTTAACTGATCTATTCTTTGCCTCTTCAAATCTGCTATTATATGCCTCCAGTATATTTTAAATTTCATTTTCTGTACTTTTCATTCCCATATGTTCTAGTATTTTTCTATGTATGCTTAAAAATTCTTCTTTCTGCCCACCTAGTGTATTCTTAATATCCTTAATCTCTTTAGCCAAATCATTGACTTTATTAAGGAGATTTGTTTGAACATCTATGATTAGTTTTTTCAACTCCTTTATGTCACCTCAATGCTTAGCTTTTTCCTTTGCCTGGCAGCTCACCCACTCACGGGGCCTGACAGCTCACCTGCACGCAGGGCCTGGAGGCTCAACAGTGGATGGGGCCTGGTGGCTCACCCATGGATGGGGCCTGGTGGTGCATCCACCCACAGAGTCTGACGGCTAACCTGAAAACAGGGCCTGGCGGTGCACCCGCACAAGGCCTGACGGCTGACCCAATCATGGGACCTGGTGGCCCACATGCCTTCAATATTTTTATTTTATTTTTTATTTTTACCAGGAGGTTCCAGGGATCAAACCCAGGTCCCTCCATATGGGAGATGGACACCCAAACACCTGAGCCACATCTGTCCCCCTGTTATATCTCTTAAGGTTGACCAAAGATACCAAAAGTTACAATCTTTTCCCATACAAGATGGTGATATAATAAATCAGGCTTAGTTTATCACCAGAATTCAAAAAACCAGGCCTAGGGAGAAAAACTAGGTATGGGGACACATTCATGCTTTCTAATATAGTGAATGTTTAGCCTACCCTGCTTATCACAAAATCAGGACTGTGAGAATATTCACATGATCTCTTAATTTTTAAAATAAAGGTTATTTTTTTTTCTTACTTATATTACTCACTAAAACCTGTTTCAAAACCTGAAGAGGGAAGGCTGCAGGGACATTGATGAACACTGGCAGCCAGAGATGTTCCCTATGGGCCTAAGAAGTATGGTTGTTTTTCTGTTTGTTTTTTTTTCTATATTATTTTTTATTCGTTGCTGCTTTCTAGTTTCTTGTGTATTGTCTTTCTCCTTTCTTTGTTTCTCTTTTTTTTCTTTTACTGATTTTTTTCTACCTATGCTATTTTCTTCCCTTCATTTTTCTATCTTCTGTTTTCTACTGTTGTTCTTTCATTCCACCTCCTTTTGTTTGGTCCTCACTTTTTCCCATTTTTATTTCTCTCTCTCTTTTTGTGTTTTCTTTGTTTACCTTTTTTTCATTTTCTTTTTTCTTTTCTGCTCTTCTCATCTCTGACCTTTTAATTCATTGTATATATTTTTCTCCATTTTGTTTCTCATTTAATTGTTTCTATTCCACTTTTTTATTCTTGTTCCATGGTATTTTTTACTCATGGTAATTATTTATTTTCATAGGTATTGTATGGCTCCTCTTCTACCTTTTATTGTTATTACTATTATTCTTTTTCTCTTCTTATCTCATTCCTTTTCCCTGGTCCTAATTTTTTTTTGCAAGGGAACACAGACAACAGCAAGGAAATAGAATAAGAAGAATGAAGTGCCCAAGTGACACCATACACATGCAAAAATAGAACAACAAAATAAAACCCTAGAGTAGAAAGAGAAGCTAATCAACTGAATAAACCCATCAAGATAAACAGATGCCTAGACACCAACAAAACATTAGAAGCCATACTAAGAAACCAGAAGACATGGTGCAGTAAAATGAATAAACAAAAAAACAGGAGGAGATGCAGAACATGGAACAACTAATCAGAGATGTCCAACAAATATCATGAATCAACTTAATGAAGTAAAGGAAGAGATTAAGGATATTAAGAAAATACTGGGAGAACATACTGAAGAAACTGTAAACATACATAAAAACATAATGGATGTGATGGTGATGAATGGCACAATGCAAAAATAAAAAATATACTAGAAGCACATAACAGCAGATTTGAACAGGCAGAACAAAGTATCAATGATGTGGAAGACAGTAGAGCTGAAATCATAAAGTTAGGAGAACAGATATATGAAATGATAGAAAAAACTCCAGCAGAGACTTAAGAGATTTGAATGACAACATGAAATGCACAAACAAACGCATTATAAGCATCCCAGAGGGAGAAGCGAAGGGAAAGGGAACAGAAAAAATATTGGAGGAAATAATAGCTGAAAATTTTCAACTCTACAGAAGGACATAGATGTACATGTCCAGGAAGCACAGTGTACCACAAACAGTATAAATATGAACAGGTCTATTCCAAGACATATACTTGTCCAATTGTCCAATACTGAAGACATAGAGAGCATACTGATAGCAGCAAGAGAAAAGGGACCCATCACCTACAAAGGAAGCTCAATAAGATTAAGTGCTGATTAGTAACCTGAAACTATGGAGGCAAGAAGGCAATGGTATGACATAGTTAAGGTGCTAATAGAAAAAACTTCAAGCCAAGAAATTTCCATACAGCAAAGCTGGCATTCAAAAATGAGGGAGAAGGACAACCAGCAAGATGGTGGCAGAGTAAGGAGCTCCTAGAATCAGCTCCTGCTACAGGGCACTTAGTAATCACCCAGAGCTATCTAAAGGACTTGTTTGGGGGCTCCAGGAGACCAGAAGTGCATCCTAAAACATCCTTGAAAGAATGGAAGGAGGAGACTGCCCATCTGCAGCAAAGATTTGTAAGTAGAGCATTCCACGCCATGGAGGCTGGTGCCCATCCTCCACAGGAGGCACAAGCCACCTCAGGAGCAATTCCATAGCTGGAATTGGAGCTCCACGTCCCAAAACCAGGAAAAGATGAGATGGTTGGGCACCAACTTCAGCTCCTAATTAGTAAATTCAGTGAGCTAAAGTATACTCCTAAGAACAGCTTAAGTTTGAACCTGTCCAAATCAGAAAAAGGCCAGTAGCCACCATCTTAACTCTGCACCTGGCATGAGGAGAAGCGAGGCTGGCTGAAAATCAGTGATGGCAGGGACTAGCTTTTTTCCATCTACATCAGACTGCAGTTCTAGCATGAAACCCAGGCCTACCTTGGGCAGGGAGGAAACTGACGGTGGCTGTGCCAGCCTCTCGGGGAAACAACATGCCATGCCACAGAGGACAGTGATCATCCTACTTTGGCAGTGCAAGCCACCCCAAGAGCTATTCTGTGTCAAGAATTGGAAGCTTCATTTCCCAAAAACAAGGGAGGAAGAGATGGTTGACAACTGATTTCAACTACTGATTAATAAATTTGGCTGGCTAAAGTATACCCTTAAGAACAGATAAAGATTGAACTTGTCCACATTGGAAAGAGACTGGTATCTGCCATTTTGACTGCACCCCCAGCATGAGGGGAAGCCGGGATGATGACTGAAAATCACAGTGAGGGTAGAGACCAATTTCTTTCACCCAGATTGGCCTGCAGCCCTAGCCTAGGATTCAGCCCCACCTTTAGCAAGGAGGAAGCTGGCAGGCCCTAAACCAGCCTATCCAGGTAACTGCAGGTACATTTGGCTGGCACAGACTGAATAATTAGTAGTGTACTGGGGCAAATGTAGTCATTTTGGACCTGCACTGCTTAGACTGCTGCCCACACCTGCAGCTGCATCCCCACACAAGGCAGGGAAAAAAGGGGTGTGAAGCTTCATCAGTTTCTCTGGGCAACTACAGTCTAGGTTTGTACAACTTGGATTATTCCACACAGATGTGGTTCTATCCCTACACCTGGCAAAGGAAAAAGTTGATAGAAGCATCAGTGGTCCTTGCGGCAATGAGGGCAGCTTGACCCTCCACAGCTCATAGCACCAACTATATCCTTGACTCCTACTACATAATCAGCAAGGGATAAAGGGCAGGAAGCCCTAAACTAAAAAGAAAAACTGCACCCAGAATAAATACTCTAGTAAGCCAGATGCCAAGACAACAACAAAATTTTACAATCCACACCAAGAAACAGGAAGATATGGCCCAGTTAAAGGAAGAAGATAAGCCTCCAGATGACAAAAAGGAGTTGACACAACTAATCATAGATGTTCAAACAAATCTCCTTAATAAATTCAATGAGATAGCTAAAGAATTTAAATATATTAATTTAAAGACATTGGATGAGCACAAAGAAGAATTTGAAAGCATACATAGAAAAATAGAAGATCTTATGGGAATGAAAGGTACAATAAATGAAATTAAAAATACACTAGAATCAAATAATAGCAGATTTGAGAAAGCAGAAGAAAGGATTGGTGAATTTGAAGAAATGGCCTCTGAAAATGAACATACAAAAGAACAGATGAAGAAAAGATTGGGAACTAAATTACAGCAAGAGATATGCAAACATATGTGTCATGGGTGTGCCAGAAGGAAAAGGGAGCAGAAGGAGTCTTTGAAGAAATAATGGTAGAAAATTTCCCAACCCTATTGAAGGACACAGATATCCATGTCCAAGAAGCACAACGTACTCCCATCCACGAAAATACGAATAGACCAACTCTGATACACATACTAATCAGAATGTCAAATGCCAAAGACAAAGAGAGAATTCTGAAAGCAAAAAGAGAAAAGCAATGCATAACATATAAGGGATACACAATAAGATTAAGTGCTTATTTCTCACCACAAACCATGGAAGCAAGAAGGCAGTGGTATAATATATTTAAGATATTGCAAGAGAAAAATTTCGAGCCAATAATCTTATATACGAAAAGATTGCCTTTCAAAAATGAGGGTGAGTTTAGAATATTCACAGATAAACAGAAACTGAGACTTTTTATAACCAAGAGACTCGCTTTACAGGAAATACAAAAGGGTGTGCTACAGCGTGAAAATAAATGACAGGAGAGAGAGGCTTAGAAGATGAAGGTCTAGAAATGAAGATTATGTCAATACAAGTAACTAAAAGTATCAAAAGAATGGTAAAAATAAAATATGACTGATAAAACCCAAATATTTAGGAATAAACTTAACCAAGAATGAAAAGCACTTGTATTCGGAAAACTACAAATCATTGTTAAAAGAAATCAAAACAAGTCCTAAATAATTGGAAGAACATTCTGTGCTCACAGATTGGAAGTCTAAATATCATTAAGTTGGCAATTCTACTCAAATTGATATACAGTTTCAGTGCAATCCCGATAAAAATTCCACCAGAATTTTTTAAATAAATGAAAATCATGATTATCAAATTTATTTGGAAGGGTAAGGGGTTCTGAATAGCCAGAAACATCTTAAAAAGGAAAAGCGGAGATGGAAGACACTCATTTCCAGACTTTAAATCGTATTACCTATCTACGATGGTACTGGCATGAAGAGAGACACATAGACCAATAGAACCAAATTGATGGTTCAGAAAAAGATGCTCACATCTATGGTCAAGTAATTTTTGGCTAGCCTGTCAAACCCACCCAGCTCAGGCAGAAGGGTCCATTCCACAAAAGGTGCTGAGAAAACTAGATATCCTTAGCAAAAGAATGTAAGAGAATCCTATCTCACACGTTATACAAAAATTAACCCAAAATGAATAAAAAACCTAAATATAAAACCAAAAACCACAAAGCTTCTAGAAAAAAGTGTAGGAAAATATCTTCAAGACCTAGTGATAGGTGGTGGATTTTTAAACCACTAGCAGGCAACCTATCCCATGCAGGAGCATCCATAGACCTCACTATTTTCTCACTACAAGGAAATAAGAGGAGGACTGAGATGAACTACTCATATTTAATGTATGTAGGAGTCTTAATTAATTTTACTGTAAAAGCACAGAAATGTACAGAGTTTATAGTAATGCATTATTGTGAGTATCAGCTGGTTTATAAATGGGGATGTGGCTGAAAATGGTAGTCTAGGGATGTAAATTCCAATTGACAGAAAGCTAGAGAATAATCTAGGTACTGAATAGCACAGTAAACCCAGAGGTGGATGAGAATAGTGGTTGATGGTACAGATGTAAGAGTATCCTTTGTGAGTCAGAGCAGATATACATCCTTATTGCAGGGATGGTGGGAATGTGGAGAGGTATGGGAAAAATACAACTGGAGTGACCTATGAATTGTGGTTAACAGTAATAATGTAATATTCTTGTATCTATGCCAAAGACATATTGTGTTGATAATGGCAGAGTATGGAAAATGTGTGCCAAATGTACACTGTGGACCTGGTAATAATTGGATGATATTATCTCATAATCTGTAACAAATGTTCCATCACAGTGGGGTGTGTTGATAGAGGGGTGTTGTTTGCACATTTGAATGATTGTTTTGTAAGTTTAAAAATTCTGTCATAAAAACATATACAAAAAGTAATAATAGGGTGGGTTGGGAGAAAAATAAATCAAATGTAAGATAAGGACTATAATTAGCAGTAAGAGTTTGACAATATTCTTTCCTAATTTGTAACAAATGTCTCACAACAACGCAAGATGTTGGTGGAGGGTTGATGTATGGGACCCCTGTATGTTGTTATGAATGTTTGCTTTGTAAGTTCACAACTTTTACTACGCACGTATTGTTTATGTATTTTTTTTGTATAAATGATGTAAAAATAATAATAATAATAGGGTGGGTTGTGGGAAAATACTTTGGTTAGTAGTAATATTTTGAGGATGTTCTTTAATCGTTAATTAAATATGTTTAACAACAATGCAAGGTATTGGTGGTAGGGTGAGGAATGAGAGCACTGTATGATGTTATGTATATTTCTTTTGTAAGTTCACAACTATTGCTATACACATTATTTATGTATATTCACGTATGAGTAATATATTTCAATAAATTTATTTAAAAAAACAAAAAAATGAGGGACAGTTCAAAATAGTCATAGATAAACAGATTAAGAGAGTATGTCAATAAGAAACCTGCCCTTCAAGAAATATAAAGGGAGTTCTTCAGGTTAAAAGGAAAAAACTAGGAGAGAGAGAGAGTTAGAGGAGAGTGTAAGAACAACAAAAAGATAAAAAGAGAAATAAAAATGACATATGGCATAGATATACCTAAAGAAAATATGGCTAAAGTAAGTAATTCCTTCACAGTAATTATATTAAATGTTAATAGATTAAACTCTCCATTAAAGAGATGCAGATTGGCAGAATGAATAAGGAAATATGGCCCATCTATATGCTGTCTACAAGAAACCCACCTGAGACCCAGGGATGCAAGGAGACAAGTGGTTGGAAAACAATTTGACATGCAAGCAATAAACCAAAAATGGTGGGAGTACCTATAATAATATCAGACAAAATAGACTTTAAATGAAAAACTATTGTAAGAGACAAAGCCAGACACTATATATTAATAAAAAGGGTATTCTGTCAATAAAAAAGAACAATCATAAACATTTAAGCACCTAACCAGGGTGTCTCAAAATATATGAGGCAAACATTGAAAAAACTAAGTGTAGAAATAGATGCCTCTTCAATTATACTGGGAGACTTTAATACACAAAACACCTCAACAGAGAATCAATTTAGAAACAAAGACCTCGAACAATATATTAGAAAATTGGGACCTAAGAGTCATATACAGAACATTACAAACAAATACAGAAGGATATACATTCTTCTCAAGTGCATGTGGATCATTCTCCAGGATAGACTACATGCCAGGCCACAGAACAATTCTCAGTGTATTCAGAAAGACTGAAATTATACAAAGTCATTTCTCTGATGACAATGGAATGAAACTGTAAATCAGTAAGGGGCAGAGAACTAAACTAGGCACCAAATTAAGGAAGTTAAATAACACAATATTAGACAAATAGTGGGTCCCTGAAGAAATCCAAAAAGAAATCAGTAACTACCTTAAAACAAATGTAAACAACAACACTACATATCAAAACCTATGGGATACAGCAAAAGCAGTACTGAGAGGGAAATTCATAACGATAAATGCCTATATGAGAAAAGAAGAGCGAGCTAAAATCAAAGACCTAACTGCATACCTGGAAGAATTAGAAAAAGAACAACAAACTAACCCCAAAATAAGTAGTAAGAATGAAATAACAAAGATTAGAGCAGAGCTAAATGAAATTGAAAATAAGAAAGCACTAGAAAAATAAACAAAACCAAAAGCTGGTTCTTCGAGAAGATTAATAAAATTGACAAACCCTTAGCTACACTAATTAAGGAAAAAAGAAAGAAAATGCAAATACATAAAATTAGAAACTAGGAAGGGGATGTCACCACTGACCACACTGAAATAAAGAGTATGATAAGAGGATATTTTGAAAAATTGTATGCCAACAAGATGGATAATTTAGAGGAAATGGAAAAATTCCTAGAAGATATGGCCCAGAAACACACAAGCAGCCTACAATGACAAAAGAAGAAATTGATTAACTTAACAGACCAATCAAAAGTAATGAGATCAATTAGGCAACAAAAACCTCCCAACTAAGAAGAGCCCAGGACCAGACAGCTTCACAGGTGAATTCTACCAAACATTCTGGAAAGAATTAACACCAATCCTGCTCAAACTCTTCCAAAAAATAGAAGTGTACGGAATATTCCCTAACTCATTCTATGATGCCAACATAAAACTAATACCAAAGTCAAAGACAACACAAGAAAGGAAAACTGGAGACCAATCTAATGAATCTGGATGCTAAAATCCTCAGCAAAATACTTGCTAATCATATTCAATGACATATCAGATGAATTATACACCATGACCAAGTAGGTTTCATCCCTGCTATGCAAGGATTTTTCAACATAAGAAAATCATTCAATGTAATACACCACATAAACAGATGGAAAGAAAAGTCACATGGTCACTTCTATAGATGCAAAAAAGCATTCAACAAAATCCAGCACACTTTCCTGATAAAAGCACTTCAACAGATAGGAATAGAACAAAACATCCTCAACATGATAAAGGGTATATATGAAAAACTCACAGCTAACATCATATTCACTGGTGAAATCATAAAAGTGTTCCCTCTATGATTGGGAACAAGACAAGGATGCTGACTATCACCCCTCCTATTTAACATTGTGTTAGAAGTACTTGCTTGAGCACTTTGGCAAGAAAAAGATATAAACGACATCCAAATTGGAAAAGAAGAAGTAAAAGTTTCACTATTTGTAGACGTCATGATCCTATACCTCAAAAGCCCTGAGAAATGTACAACAAAGTTTCTAGAGCTTATTAAAGTTCAGTAAGGTCACAGGTTATTAGAGCAATGTGCAAAAATCAGTAGCATTTCTATACACAAATAATGAGAAAACTGAGGAGGAAATCAAGAAAAAAATCCCACATACAATAACATCTAAAAGAATTAAATACTTAGGAATAAATTTAACTAAAGATGTAAATGACTTGTAGACAGAAAACTACACAACACTGTTAAAGGAAATCAGAGGAGACCTAAATAAATGGAAGAATATTCCCTGTTCATGGATAGGAAGACTAACTATCATTAAGATGCTTACCCTACCCAAACTAATACACAGATTTAATGCAATCCCAATAAAAATCAACACAGCATATTTTACTGAATTGGAAGATCAATCTATAAAATTTCTTTGGAAGGGCAAGGAGCCCTGAATAGTGAAAGACATATTGAAAAAGAAAAATGAAATTGGAGGAATCACACTTCTTACTTTAAAACATACTACAAATCTACAGCGGTCAAAACAGCATGGTATTGGCACAAAGATAGACCTACTGACCAATGGATCCAATTTAGGAGTTCTGATATTGATCCTCACATATACAGTCAACTGATATTTGAAAAGTCCAAAAAGCCCACTCAACTGGGAGAGAATAGACTCTTCAACAAATGGTGCTTGGAGAACTGGATATACATATCCAAAAAATGAGAGAGGAACACCATCTCACAGCTTATACAAAAATTAACTCAAGATGGATCTAAGATCTAAATATAAGAGCCAAGACCATAAAAATCTTGAAAGATAAGTTAGGGAAGCATCACAGGATCTTGATTAGGAAATGGTTTCATGAACTGTACACTGAAAGCACTAGCAGCAAAAGTAAAAATAGACGAATGTGACCTCCTCAAAATTAAAAACTTTGTACCTCAAAAGAGTTTTCTAGAAAGTGAAAAGGCAGCCTATTCAATGGTAGAAAATATTTGGTAACCATGTATCTGATAGGGGCCTAATATCCAGCATATAAAAAGAAATCCTACACCTCAAAAATAAAAAGACAAGCAACCCATTTAAAAAATGGGCAAGTGATTTGAATAGATACTTCTCCAAAGAAGAAATACAAATGGCTAAAAGCACATGAAAAGATGCTCAATGTCACTAGCTATTAGGGAAATGCAAATCAAAATCACAATGAGATATCACCTTACACCCATTAGACTGAAGACTAATAAATAAACAAAGGACTACAAGTGTTGGAGAGGATGTGGAGGAAATGGAACCCTTATCCAATGCTGGTGATAATGTAGAATGGTGCAGCCATTGTGGAGGACAGTTTGGTGGTTCTTCAGGAAGCTTAAGTATAGAATTGCCATATGATCCAGCAAACCCACTGCTGGGTATATACCCAGAGGAATTGAAAGCAGAGATATGAACAGATATATGTACACCAATGTTCATAGGGGCATTATTTGCTATTGCCAAAAGTTGGTAACAACCCAAATGTCCATCAACAGATGAATGGATAAACCAATTGTGGTATATACACACACTGGAATATTACACAGCTGCAAGAAGGAATGCAGTATTAACACATGGGATAGCAAGGATGACTCTTGAGGACATTATGTTGAGTGAAGGAAGCCAGGCATTGAAGGACAAATATTGCATGACTTCACTGATATGAATTAAGCAAGTTGAGCAAATGCAGAGAGCTAGATTATGGAAGATAGGTTTACAGGAGAAAAAAATGGAGAAGAAGGTTTTGAGTCAATGCCCATATGGGCAAAATCTATGATAAGGTGGAAGGGTGTACTTGTGCAGTCGATGGGCATGACAGTGTGCAGTGGTGCTATTGCATTGGATGGTGCTTGATCGGGAAAGGTGTAGGTTGTAAAGGGTGGGTTGGACTGCCCTTGGAACTGGGGGGGATGGTTGCGGGAGGGAGCAGTTGAACTCTGGGGTTTTGCAGGTATGTGGTTGAATGTAAAATGTTGGGAATTTTCTTTTGGAAAATATCGCAGGGGAGGGTTACTAACTTAGAGTATTGGATGTGGGGGGCATGTGGGACACAGCACACCTGGGCAGGCTTCTAGGAAGTGTGTGAGTGTTCTTCTTGTCACAGTGTGTTATATTAGTGTGTGGAGAACCACATAATGTATGGAAAGATGTTGGACTCCCATCCTAGAGAGTTCTGATATGTTCTCAAATAGAGGTAGCAGGAGACTCTTGAGAGTATAGGCAGTGCCTAGTAGGGGAGGACAGGCAAGTATGTCAAGGCCTTAATGTTCTTGCAAGTAACTAAGAATGTTGTTCTTCAAGGAGTGAAGCTTGGTGTTGCCTTGGGTCCTCAGGGGAGGGGGAGGATGGAATACAAGAGAGGGAAAATGGGGCATTTTGAGGGAAATGGAAGTGTTCAACATGATATTGCAATGATAGATACAGGCATGTTATATTTTAATCAGATTTTATAAAAGTGTATGGTCCAAAATATAAACCAAATGTAAACTGACCATGGTTAGTAGCAATGTTTCAGTATTTGTACATCAATTGTAACAAATGTACCATCCACATGTAAAATTTTATTAATAGGAGAAAGGGGGAAAGTAGGAGGATATTGGGTATATGGAAATCCCCTATAATCTGTACATCACTTTTCTGTAATCTAAATCTTCTTTGAAGACAAAATTGAAAAGATAAGAAACTGGGGGAACAAACAGAAGAAAATGTCACTGTACATACAAGACAACAGATCTTACATTGATGAAAGACATAATGTCAACTTTTTTTAATTTTATATTTTTATTATATTTTTATTCCAATTTTGTTTAAAATTTTTGTATTTTATTTGTTATTTTAAAAACTATCATTATTTCATTTTTTATTAGTATTTGGCTATTTTGTTGGCTTCATTTTTGAAGAAGTTTTACATGACAGAAGAGTTACAACTGTGGCAAAGGAGGATCACTGGTGTGGGGTGTCAGTAATGGGTGATGCATGGGAGGAGGTTCACCTGGGGCACACCTATAAGACATATAAATGTGTTCAGGTGTTCATAGGGCATTGTCACAGTGGGTGGAGATTCAAAAATAACCAAAAGAATATCAAATTCCCATTCTAGGGAGCTCTGCCACATTTTCTAATGGAATAGCAAGAATACTGACTACAGGGGCAGTGACTAGTAAAGGACGATGGACCAATAATGGGCCCTATTACTGAAGACTGTACTTAGGAACCTTTACTTTTGAAATTGAAACTTAGCCGAGTTTAATAGGTTGCTTAAGAGTTACCTCCTGAGAGCCTCCTTGTGGCTCAAATGTGGCCTCTCTTTAAGCCAAACTCAGTATATAAATACATTACCTACACCCCAGTGTGGGACATGACTCCTGGGGATGAGCCTTCCTGGCACAGAGGGATTACTACCAAGAACCAACTAGCAATGCAACTGGGAAAAGACATTGACCAAAAGGGGGAAAAGACAAAGACAAATGAATTTAAATGGCTAAGAGATGTCAAAGTGAGTCCGGAGGTCATTCCAGAGGTTAAGCTTATGCATGTCTCAGCAGGATCTCACTGATTGTTAGAGTAAATATTGCCTCAAATAGCCAGGCTCCTGAGGGCTCTGGAGACATCCAGACACCATAGGCAGGGCGGACAGCTCAGGAGTTTGGTGCCCTGCCAGTGGGCCCTACTTGGGAATTTATGGTCTTCAGTGTGAAAGAGGTGGACTCTGGTGTGATTTCCCTACACATGGCTCTTCTGCCCCTCCTATTTGAACCTATAGCTAGTACTAGAGTTGATAGGTATATGTCTAAGAGACTTAAATCTTTGTGCTGTCCATGTGCCAGCTAGGCCCAGAATCCCAACCTTTTGCAACACCTCTCCAGTTCATTGGACTCACCCAGGACAACTAATAAGAAGATGATGGACAATGACTATCCCAAGGAACAGAGAGAATCTGCAACTGCAATCAAGATAGTGCCATACATCTGCCCCATGGGATCTAAGCCCCCTCTCAAGTATAGGTGGAGGGGACATTACCATTCCAGAATCCTCAGGATTGGGGAATGAATGATGGACTAGAGAAGACTTATTGGTATTCTATTATAGACTTGTGATTCTAGAAATGGAAGAACTTTTATCATTGATGTGGAGGCAGTGGCCCCTGGAGGTTCTGAGGGCAGGGAGAGGGGAAATACTGGTGTGATATGGGGGCATTTTCAGGACTTGGGAATTGTCCTGAGTGACACTACAATGACAGATACAGGCCATTATATATCTTGTCATAACTTACAAATTTCTGTGGGAGAGAGTGTAAACTACAATGTAAACTATAATCCATGCTTAGTGGCAATGCTTTAAAATGTTTTCATCAATTGTAACAAATGTACCACACTAATGAAGGATGTTGTTAATGTGGGAAAATGTGGGAGGGGTAGGGAGCAGGGCACATGGGAATCTCCAATATTTTTTATATAACATTTATGTAATCTAAATATCTTTAAAAATTAAAATTAAAAGTATATTAAAAAAACATTCTGTAATGGACTTGAATAGTAACAGTACATCTCTGTGATTAAACTGAGAGCCACTGAGTGTACACTTTATATGCATTGTACAATGCATGGGATCATATAACACAGTGAATAATGGACTATGGTTAATGGTACAAATATGAGATCATTCTCTTATGAACTATAATAAGTATACAATACTAATATATGGTGTTAATAATAGCATAGTTTGTGGGAAAATACATCCAATATATGCTGTGGACTATGGATAACAGTAATATTATGACAATGTTCTTTCGTCATTTGTAAAAAATGTGTCACAAAAATGTAAGTTGTTGGTGGTGGAGCGATGTACGGGAATCCTGTATGGTATGCGTGATTGTTTTGTTAACTCACCACGTCTCAAATTTTTAAAAAGTGAACGCTTAAAATTTAGAGATGATGCGTGTATACAAATATTCATAGCAGCACCTTTCAGGACAGCAAAAATGTAGAAATAACACAAATGTCCATCAAAATAAATGTTAAAAACACACACAAAAAACCCTATCTTGCTCAAACTCTTCTAAAAAATTGAATAGGGGGGAATACTCCCTAACTCATTCTATCAGGCCAAAGCATACATTCATGTTCTGCATGATTATTCTTGATATACTAGATGTTAATATTACATAAGTCATATTTTGCTGTGCATACACTTATATTTCTCATACCAATACCAGATAAAGATACCAAAATAAAACTACAAATCAATATGCCTAATGAATATAACTGAAAAATCCTCAAAATACTAGCAAACTGAATCCAACAGCACATAGAAATAATTACACTTTGTGATCAAATTTCATTTATCACAAGTATGTAAGGGTGGTATAACATAAAGAAATGAATGTAATATACCACATTAAAACAACAAAGGAAAAAAACAGGAACATCTCAATTGATGCAGAAAAGACATTTGACAAAATCCAATACCACTTCTTGATAAAAACACATAGTAAATGAGAAATAGAAGGAGATTTCCTCAACATCTTAAAAGACATCTATGAAAAAACCAAAGCTAACTTCATACTCTATGGTGAAAGAATAAAAGCTTTCTCTCTAAAATCAGGAACAAGACAATCATGCATGCTGCCACCACTTACTTAACACCGTCCTGGATTAGGCAAGAAAAAGAAATAAAAGCCATTGAAATTGGAAAGGAAAAAAATATCACTTTCTCTATTTGAAGATGACCTAATCCAACATACAGAAAATCCTGAAAAATCCACAAAAAAATCTACTGGAACTAATCAACACTCAAAATTCAGTAGTGTTTCTATATACTAGCAATTCATAATCAGAAGAAGAAACCAAGGAAAACTCCATTCACAATAGCAATAAATGAACCTAACATCTAGGAACAAATAGAGCCAAGAATGTAACAGACTTGTCCACAGAAAATTATAAAACAGTGCTCCAAAAACCAAGAGAAACATAAATAAATGGAAGAACATTCATGTTCAATGATTAGAAGAGTAAACATTGTTTTGATTTGTATTTCCTTAATGGCTAATGTTGCTGAGCATTTTTTGAATGTTTTATCTGGACATTCATGTAGCTTCCTTGGAAAAATGTCTATTCAAGTCTTTTGCCCATTTTTTTCCAGGGCTCATGTGTCTTTTTATTGCTGAATTGTGGAATTTTTTTATATATACTGGAAATTAAACCCTTACTCAATATGTGGTTTTCAAATATTTTCTCCCATTGCGTAAGTTGTCTTTTTCCTTTCAGGGTAAAAATGCTTTGAAAAGCAAAAGTTTTTAAGCTTGAGGGGGTCCCATTTATCTTTTTTTTTTTTTAATTTGCTTGTGCTTTGAGTATAAAGGTGAATAAACTATTGCCCAACACAAGATCCTGACATTGTTTCCTGTGTTTTCTTCCAAGAGCTATATGGTTCTGGTTCTTATATTTAGGTCTTTTTTCCATTTTGATTTGATTGCCATATATGGTGAGAAGTAGGGAAGCACCTTCATTCATTTGTACATGGACATCAAGTTTTCTCAAGACCATTTTTTGGAGAAACTGCTATATCTCCAGTAAGTAACCGATCAGTTGGCCATAAGTATGAGGTTTGACATGTGAACTCTTAATTCAATTTCAGTGGTCAGTATGTCTCTCCCTATGCCAGTACCATGCTGTTTTCATTACTATGGCTGTGTAATAATTTTTAAGATTGGGAAGTACAAGTCAAGCAACTTCATTTCTCTTTCTCAAGATGGTTTTTCTATTGAGGAACCTTACACTTCCATACAAATTTGATGATTGGCTTTTCCATTTCTGCAAAGAAAGTTGTTGGAATTTTTTATTGGGACTGCATTGAATCTATAAATCACTTTAAGAGAAGTGTTTAAAAATGTTTCATGGTTGAATATGATGTCCCATCAAGAGCTAGCTACTTTTCTTTAATGTAGGAATTATTAAGCAGAATTTTACTTCTATTAACAAAGCCTATGTATTTATCATAACACAAAAGGACAAGCATTAAAACAATATTGGTTATTTCTCAAATTGATCTAACTGATAAATGAGTGAAAATTTTATGAATAAATGAATTCAGTTGCTCAGAAAATCTAAAGAGATAAAAAATGAAAACAAAATATTATCATACCTAAACTGCAAAGGCTATGAATATAAATCAACTCTAAATTTCTTTAAATTTCATTCCAGTGTGAACAAAACTCATTATTAAAGGACCAGATACTATAAAACTAAGGATATGATGGATATAAAATGATGTATGACATGTAACGTACTTTTATTTACATTACATATGCAAAATATCTGGATTCAGCATTTTGCCATTGATTTGGGACAGGTTTTTTTGTGTAAGTTCAATTAAAGACAGGATTCAAAGAAATCTTTCTTTCTAGCTAGGGACTTTTCATTTAATTCTGCCTTACAAAGCTGAGCAAAGTACTCAAGTCATGAAAGCTCATTTGAATCTAAAACCTCTAAGTGACAAAAAGAAATAATGAATAAAATGAGGTACTATTTTTATTAGGCTTTGCTAAAGAAACCTCACAAATATTAACAAGGTCTTATCAAATTAATCCTACCAGCAACATTAATTTTAGATATGTCCATGGTGCTCTCCAGCATTTTACAGAAAATAAAATGGAATTAGGAAGCTGATATTGTTGTACTCTAGCTCCAAATTAGCCTACCCAAAGTAACTTAGAGAAGAAAACTTTCTATTGTTCCCTGAGTGCCCTATCTGGGAAGCACATAACCTCCCCTCCCTTGAGCGACCTTGCAAAAACATCTCAACTGTGTCCCATGTTATCAGAACCTTGCATACCAAAGTTGTGCAAATGCTAGCTAACTGCCACAATCCGCTTCTGTACATCCTGCTTGCTTGCAAACTGCGACAGCAACCCCCTATAAAAGGGAGCCATTTTAGAACCTCGGGGCTGCAGTTCTCTCCTGCGTGAGGTGTGCTGCAGACGCCCGCGGGCTTAGCTCAATAAAAGTAACTGAAGTCTTAAAGTCTGACTATGGTCAATCTCCTGAGTTAGAACATTTGGAGGCCCCAGCGGGATTCACTGCAAGGTCCCCCTTATTTGGGGTTGACCTCCTCAGACTAAGCGGGAAGTGCCTCCACTTCCTCACCTTTGCTTTCGATTTGTGATCAGATTCGGACTAGGACTGTGGCCTCGAGGAATCTGGTAAGGGATTTTCCCTTTTGTGTTGACTCCGGAGCATTTGTGGGGCTGTTGCAGGTGGGACACTGCGGTACTGCACTCCCTGAATCAGGGTCAGGATGCCCTCTCCTGATTTTGGAAACCGTTAGGTTTCACTTTGGTACTTGGCTGTGTGAGTGAAAGTGAGACTAGTCTCCAGTGTTTTGTTTGTCTTTTTATTTACATTCAGTGTTTCTTGGTGTTTTAGTTGTTTCAACCCTAACAGGATGGGACAAGGAAAATCCACTCCACAGACTCCTCTTGAATGCATTCTTGCTAACTTTTCTGATTTCTTTAAGGGATCCTGTGATTATGGGAAGCCAGCAGATCCAGGCTTCCTACGGACCCTCTGTGAACTTGAATGGCCAGACTTCCAAGTAGATTGGCCTTCAGAAGGCTCATTTGATTTATCTCTGTTGTTTGCTATAAGGTCTGTTCTTTATGGGGTTCCCCACCCCGACCAGAGGGTTTATATAGATGTTTGGATTGACATTGTGCATGATAAAGCAGATTATATCCAGAAATGCCAGAAATTGAGGAAGGGGGATATGTATGCAAGGGTAGGGGGAAAACCATTTTAGTTACTGCCCCGAAACCTTGAGGGGCATGGGATCCCCCAAAAGAGAAAAAAGATGGGAAATTAGAAAAACAGAAACCCTGTTTATATCCTGTTCTGCCGGGGGAAGCTGATGATATAACTGAAAGCCTGATTGACCTCCCACCTTACCCAAGAACCCCCTCACAGCAAGAGGCCCCAGGGCGCTCACCCCAAGGGGAGGTCCAGAGTCCTCCCCACACGAGAGGGGGAACTCCCTATCAGCCCCCTCCACCAGGGCCTGATTCCTCAGTACCCCTGTTGCTGCTCAGGGAAGTTCCTCCTCAACCAGGGGCGCCTCCGGGCCATACTTGGATGATTTTTGTCCCATTTTCCACCTCTGACCTCTATAATTGGAAACACCAGAACCCTCCTTTTTCAGAGGACCCCCAGAGGCTAATTTCACTTTTAGAAACTATTTTCCACACCCATCAGCCTACCTGGGATGATTGCCAGCAGGTTTTACAGACTTTGTTCACTTCTGAGGAGAGAGAGAAACTCCATCGGGAGGCTGCTAAGATTATCTTGGCGGACAATGAGGGGGACTCCCAGACTAGGCGGGATGAATTGGAGGAATCACTCCCTTCGAGTCCACCTCGTTGGAACCCTAACACTGATGTAGGGATGACAGCCTTGCGCCACTATCACCAGTCTCTACTCAGGGGTCTAAGGGCAGCAGCTAAAAAGCCTACTAATTTAACTAAGGTTAGCACAGTCATGCAGGGTAAG